>JAHLJT010009436.1:21645509-21823284 GCA_031308135.1 Acheta domesticus | reverse complement strand
ACAGCACTTCACGTGATATTACTTATGATAAAAGTGTATTGTGGTTGGAGCCTTTGTGAATAATAAATTTAACTTCCAAAAGAATCGAAATAAATACATGTTTTTAAAATTAAACAATAACCTCCAATACAGAATGAAATGTATTTTAGTTATGGGCTGGACTAAATGCTTTCTACTGTAGTGTTGAAACTTTTGTAACTGAAGGCAATCGTAATCATATCAAGCCTACATAGAAACCAAACTGCCTACTAACGAAGTCAACGGCCTTCTTCCATAATAATCCAATTTACGAATATGAAACTAGTGGTAGCCACACCAATGGCACAAACATTCGCGATCTAGTTAATTTACATATTATTTTTTATGTATTCATTATTATACTATTCAATCCGCCCTCCCAGCTGTCATCTATTGGCGCTGTAGTAAATTCTTTCGTTTTTCCCCAATTTTCCGATCCCTAATTGTGGAATATTAAATATAGTTTTAATAATATTAGAGAGCGATAAAATATGGGCTTCTATTGACATTTTCATTGGAGAATTAGGTGC
This sequence comes from Acheta domesticus, assembly GCA_031308135.1. Lineage (NCBI taxonomy): Eukaryota > Metazoa > Arthropoda > Insecta > Orthoptera > Gryllidae > Acheta > Acheta domesticus. The sequence continues at coordinate 21,822,736 of JAHLJT010009436.1, read as the reverse complement.
CATTTTTAAGTGAATGTTCTAAAATATGTATTTTGAAGATTTTAACCCAAAACTTTTGAGTTTTAGAGAAAGTGTTACTAAAAATACTTAAAGATATTGGACTCACAAATGTAAAAATAAATTACATAAGGCCAAAATGTAAATGTTTTACTTCTGCGACGTGCCCAGGGACCTCTCTCCTAGAGATAGACTTGAAAGGGATTTTTTCCCATCGCAGATTAAACTAGTGGTGCTAGAGAATGGCACAGACTTTCTCATCCTAGTAAGTTGTCTAATTTCTTTTGGTCTGCGCTATCTTTACGTCTTATCCCATCCTCTTGCCAGCTGCTACCTAGAGTCCATTTTTTAAATAAAATTTCTCAATTTTTTTCGGTTTCATAATCGTTACAATCGAGATATTACTTTGAGAATATTAAAGAAGAGTAAAACCTCGTCCTGTATTCAACGATTAGCAATTACCGCAGCTGCTTTCGTCGTAAGTTTTCAGTACAATGTTCTTTTGAGGTCCATAAAACACACAGAAATAAACTAGTAAACCATAGAATCAGTTGTGTTGGAGAGGCCCGAAAAATATGAGTTTCTATTAAAAGTCTCATATTGAGTCTCATCTTGCACGTTCACAATGTATAATCTAAATTTCATACATTTAAGTAAACATATGCAGCAGTTCTCCGAACAACCGAAAGGAAGATAGGTGTGATAGATTTAATAAAATAAAGGCATCTCCTTAACTGGAGCTAATACACGTAGAGTCACTATCTCTGTTCACCGCGGCGACCTGTGCAGAAGAAAGAGGGAGCGGCAAGCTCCCCTGGGGAAGTGGGCAACCGCTTCCGACTTCTTGCTCATCTTGCGAACCAACACAGTCGCTATCTAAAGTCAGTTGTCACTCTGTGGTCACGGGATAAACGTTCTTAAGTCAATTTTTGGCAAAATTGGGTTAAGTACTGAAACTACAAGTTAAGTATCTATATATTACTTAGTCAAACAACCGAATTCAATGTTAAATGCTTAACGAAAAAAAACATAAGTTAGCTTAACGAAAAAAAAACATTAAGAAAGTGTTTAGCGTAGGAAGAAAGCAGTGGCTCAAAAATCTGACCCTTCTCCAAACTAAGATTTTTGACTTAAGAACATTTTACCCCGTGACCACAGAGTTATCAATCAGCTTTTTCTACGAGCGTAGCAATGGTTATGATTTCCTAGTTCAAAATCAAAAGAATGGTTTATATATGTTATATGTCATATCATGCATGATTTTTCCTTACGCCATGATATTATAGGGGAAGCTTTTCAAGTTTTAATTTTTTCTCTTCTTTTGGATTTGACATTGTTGATGATCCCCTTTTTGGGATGCTACATATCTCAACATATTTCTGTGTAATAATAATTTTTAACATTCTACAAGTTCTCTTTGAGATAATTAGTTTGTGTACAATATATCCCTAGGTACGTCGTACTGATGTACCTGGGAACAATGTATGGAATGTGGAAAAACTACAACTGAATAAACGGGTGTTGTTTTTTCGTAGAGAGAATATCACAATAAAACTGACACAAGGATCTTTAAGCTACATTGCAAATAATTGTGTATCAAGGGAAAAAAAACTTTTGCTGCTCTTTAGTACACTCAAACAGACTGTTTTCTGGGTGTTATGTTTCTGTTCTCTATGTCAACTTCATAGGATACAACAACAGCAGTTTTTAAACAGGAAGACTTCCACTATATTATAACTTGTAAAGGAAATAGGAAATACATTTTTTTTCTCTTTCACAACAACTGAACACAGATTGCCAGGGAGCTTAGTATTTGTTATCCATGGTCAACTTCATATTTTTGCAGAATCTTCATCAATTTTGAATGAGTGAAAACATTGTATGTGCATTATTTAAAAATTGGACAATGAAAGTTTTCAGATTCGTCTGTTTCTTAACCTGTTACAAAACAACGAATTGACGTACAATCTTTAAACAACAGACAAAACTGCACTATTAATTGCATTTACTGCATGAATTAATTGCACTGTATTGCATTTACAAGTACATGTGCTTTAAAAGGTGTCTTATAAAACGTTCACGCAAACTAAAGTTTTCTGTGAAAACGAGCTCAAAATTCCAACTTTTTAGAAACACCGTTTTCTCAAAACGGCTCCCAAATTTTTTCTTCAAACTTTTCGTATGGATAGTGCTAATTGCATTGTTTACGATAACAAAATTAATGTTCCTGTATTCTTTTGTTTTTTCAAAATTAATTCAAAGGAAGTTTTTCGAAAACAAAAGATTCCTGTAAAAAAGTACATCGAATTTTCCAAAATACACTAGTGTTTAAATGTTGTTTTTTTTCTGAAAAATGGCTCCAAATTTTTCACAGTCAAAATTTCCATATAGAATGAGGATTTACTCTTCTTAATGTTCTAAAAGTAATATTTCGAATCTACCATTAGAAACACTAAACAATGAGAAAACGTAAACAATGTACTTGGTGGCGATAGATTGCAGCTGGCAAGAGTATGGCGAAAGACCGTAAAGCTAGCACATACCTAGGAAATTAGGAAACTTCATTACGAGAAAGTCTGTGCCATTTAGCACCACTAGTTTAGTTTATATCAGAAAGTAAATTCCTACGCCCCAGCCTGAAATTGTTATTGAAAATGCGTATTAGCAATAATAAATTGCTTCTTATAATCGATATTGTTACCTGTGATTTTAAAAGTTATAATTCAAACCCCTTAAAATACATACAGATCCTTTGTTAATCATCAAATTAGGTTCAGGCACTTAAGTGTAATCCAAAAAACAATCTTAAAAAGAAGTCATCAAAAAAATGTTTAATGGTAAATCAGTTATAATGTAACAAATTCTATCCTGTTTTTCTATGGGAAAAGGGCTCATTGGATGAAATAATTAAAAACTTTTTAAGAATATTTTTGTCTTTTTTAATGCTTCTTCCTACTAGTAGGCATATTTAAATTCAGGTATACTCCTGTACTTTAATAAATTATACTTTAAACATATAATGAGTTTCTATGTGCGGCCGAACACAGATAAAACAATCTGGCTACATCTTTGTGAAGACGAGTTTGCTGATCCCTTGCATCCAAAACTCCCGACGAAATCGGATCACATATTCGCGTAGCAGGGAACGCCTGATGGACAAATATTAGATTTAGTATTAATTGCAATGAAGTATCAACGTCATTACAGAGAAATAATGTACTCCTGAAGATAATCGATAAATATTCCTGGACACTGGCGGCTCCGAGTCAACCTTTACCGGCAACACCAAGAGCCTGAAGGGTGCCAACTAAAAAGTTCCCAGCAACTTCAGCCCATGGCGAGCTTGGCTAATGGATCGCACATTCTACAACAAAAATACTCTTACAGAAAAAGCAAACAAACAAGCGAAGTTTTCTAGGGGAATATACCTATTCGTACGCTGCGCCAGCGTTCCCTTTTCATGCCAATGCAGGCAGCGAAACACAGCAGCCGGCAGCCGTTTGCCCGCTGACGTTGCACTTTTTCGCAGGTGGAGCGGCGCAGAAATGTTGCCCTTTTCATGGAAATCGGCCTCATTCGAATTCCCTCGGCACCGCCTGGTGATGTATTCAGAGGATGGGGGGTTGAGAAAATTCGAGTAAGCAATTGCCCGAGCGGGAATCAGTGGCGGAATCGTGTTTCTCTTCCATCTGAATATTGCTCCAAAGAAACGCGCCACTATATTTTCGTGGGTTCGCCTACATGTTCTGCCTTCGAAAGGACAAGTTTTGCGAGATTCTGCTTCGAAGTGATGCGACGACAATCTTCTTTTGTGGCGAGTCGGCATTTTTTTTTCTGTCAGAGGAAAGAATCCTCCCGTGGTTTTGACATGACAATGTACAACTTTGAAACTTGACTTCATCCATGAAAATTTTGTGCATTTAGTATTTAATGCTGACACAAATGTAACCGTAGTAAAAGGGATTATTTTTCCATGGAATCTACTACACTCAAAACATAAGAAAGAATATTCTGTTCGGATTTCACGTTCATTTCCTGTATTATTTATTCATGTAGCTTTTATTCACCTTTGCAAGAACTTGGCTATTCGACAAACTAGTAGATCACACTGCCCGGGAGTTCTGCAATAGTTGTGTCCGTGCAGCGATGACGTTTGTCAGTGAGGTTCTGAAACCTTCATGTAGTTTATCCATTTACTTGCATCAAAACACAGCGCTGTATGCTTTTTGTGTTGTGCTCAAATAAACAGAACAACTTCTACGAATGAAACGGCACTATTTTCATGAAGATGTAACCGATTCAAAACCGTAATGAAAAAGTTATGTTTTTCCGATAGTATCATTGACATCAACACATTTTCCCACGAAAACAGATATATCCTGTGTTATGAATTACTATTAATATCATGATACAAGTTTCTGGTTTGTTTTATCATTGTTTTAGCAAGATGCTCAGTATAAAAATTGCGTTATTGCTGACTGGCTCTCTCGAACGCATATTTTATCACTTGGGCACATTCCGGATGGCGGGTTTGTGTTTCGCCGGCGTCATCCATTCGCGGCCGCTTTGTGCGCGCGCGCGGTGGGAGGGGCGTCATGCCCAGACGCGCGTTGTTGCCCGGAATAATTGTGGGCGATCAAGTTATTAAAAGCTTCATCGCCACTCGAGACAATATCTGCTTTTTCCCCGCGGGCAGTGAAAGGTGGTTTATTGGCGGGCGCGCGCCACAAAAGCGCAGCTGCTCTCTCTCAGGGTTTTATGGGCCATTGGCCGGTTGTTGTTTTTCGTTGGTTTTGGACGTTGCGCGTTGGACCGCGAGTCCTGCAAGTGGTGACAGTTGCGGTGTAAGCTCTTGTCGCGAGGAGCGTTGGTGGACACGCCGCAAGAGAACGGTGCACACGCTGATTTTAGTTCGGATGCTACACAGTTTTCTCGATTGATGATGCTAAGGTCATCAGTCCCGTAAGTGTAGTGTATATTTTATCGCCAGGCGTGGCGGTGATCTCTGCCCTCTGGATGGCGTGAGATCCGGTGCCGACCTACGTCGGCTTGCGGGGTTTTTCCCCAACCAGGTATCTCCCACCAGCGGGTCACCGTCCCAGCGGATAAGCTCTAAGCTCCCGACGTGTGTGGTAGTGTAGCGCACATTAGAATGCATAAGTAAAGGGAGAGGATAGGACAAGAAAGAGGAAAGAAAAATCGCGCGCGGCCCGTGGCCCGTTTGTTAGGGCCTGCTCTCGACATGGGAACGATTGAAAACTACCGTTTAGAGCAGCCGGCCGCATCTTCCTCCAGAGAGCGGGTGGATGCAACTAGCTGTGTAGCTAGTATCGAAAATTCTGCCATGGTCGGGACGCGAACCTAGAACTTGCAGTCGGAGAGACTGCAGGGGCATTGGTGATGAGCCAACTCTCGCGGTCGGTTTTCTCGACGACGACTCGTCGGTGATTGCCTCCACACGCGTGCTCCCATAGTGATAGCTCTCGAGAGGTAGACTTGTTTCGTTTTCGTTAAAAATGGATTAAGAAACAGTACATTCAATGGCTGCATTTTGGAAAATTTCGAAATTAATATTTGAAAGAGTTTTTACTTCTTAATTTATGAAATGAAGATATTTAACGCTTTATATTCCAATAGGGTGAACAATAGACAAGGCACGCAAAATGGTTTCGAATAATGATGTCAGTTGTGATCGATAAACTTCGTTAGAAACTATATTTCGGTTCACTGTGACAAACATATCAAGAAACCAAAATTCCATGTGGGCTCCTCTTTTATTAGTTGTTATATCATTCAGACGTTTAGTTCTTGGTCTGAAATATATAAATTTATATGTGAATAATCCAACTCGTAATTAAGACGGATTTATTATGTCTGATTTGTCTTTGATGTGTGAAGAGAAGAGCTTCTGATTAACTTTGTATCTTGTGATTTGGGTTCACCTTTCCACATCATTTTCAACGTCTGATAGGAAGTTTCTCGTCTGCCATTTCGCGCTCTGCTGTCCTTCACGTCTCTCCGCAATTCTGGTCCTTCCACGCTCCGCTAGGCTTTATCGCTTTCCCCATCTTCCCTGTGGGCCGCCTCTAATCCACGCTCTGAACCCTCTTGTTCTTGAGATTTCGGCTGTCCTGGTGACGCCGTTTAGAAGGCTGTGTAGCCGACGTTTCGACCATCTTTTTCGTGGTCTTCATCAGGACTGATCTGCTCTCTTGTTCTTTATTTGTCGCCATTCTGTGTAGCCGTTGCCTCTTGGTTTTACTTCCTTGCGACATTCACTACCATACCTTCGTCGTTCTCCCTACACCCGCCTCCCATACGTACCGCTGACAACCTATTCCACCATTCTCCCTCTATTCACACCCCCATCACCTCCGTCATCCTCCCGCGATGAAACCTGCCTCCCCGCCCTCCTGCTCTTGACTTTGGCGGGCCTGTCAGGCTTGTCACCCAAATTACTAGCACCAGGAAGCGGAGGCACTCCGGACTAATGCCGTCTTTAAAGGGAATTGAATATCAAGGCGAGAAATTATTGGATCTGCAGCCATTCCGGGCAAGTTGGCGGAGTAATTTGTTAAGGCCAGGCAGTCTCGCAGGCCTTATAGCCACAGCCGAGGATCGATATTTGCCTCCACGTGACATTCTCATCACTGTCTTACGCCACGCCCACCGGATGGATGCGTTCAACGGACGGTAGCTGTCGGGCTTCGTCGCCGCGCCAGGCGGGCGTATGTTTTCCGTCAGCAGCCGGGAAGAGAGACGTCTAAATTAGTGAAAGGAAGGGCTCACTAATAAACCTTGGCTGTCGCAAGTGACGTGACTTCGTCCCGAAATATACCGGTTCTCGGCGATATCGATTGATGCTGGAAACCGGCCACGCCTCCTACAAATCTGGTAGAATGACAGGTTCACGACGTTTCAGATCAAGCAGTTTCTCTTTATTACATTTTAAATCTGTCGGTACGTCAGCGTAGTTTCTTTATTCATTTTTCAATTTTGTGTCAAGTGTTTAATGTGAATGGTTTAATGAAAAGCTTGAAATAAAATGATCAATTATAATTTTGAAATGAAATCATTTTCTCGTCAACGTAGAGTAGAAATTGTGATTCCAAGACTTTGTTTGTAATATATCGTATGTCACGTTAAAACGACATAATTGACTGACAACATTGTTTGAGATGATATAAAGTGAAACACGCTGGGAATTTTGTTCAATTTGTGAATTAAAATTATAATATTTTGACGGCGTGAAACAGAGTGCTGGAGTTCATAAAAATACACGGACTCTGAGTAAGTATTATTTCGTGCCTTATCAATGCAGAGAATGGCGGTAATACTTTATGACTTCTGTTTGTTCTCTGCAAAATGAAAACAATTTCAGTTCAGCTGAGCATGAAGAACGGTGGATTTAATTTAGCTCGTATTATGCTTCTTTGTGAGATGTATTTTATGCATGAGTTCAGGTCTACTTCTGGTCAACGATTTTTGTGAATGTTGATTGACCAATACTAATTTCTTTTTGTGTACGACTGATGTTATACGACGTATTTTCCATTGTTAATAGGTTTGATTTTAATGGTTTTATTAAAATGAGAGCCGTTTCTAATTCAGATGTAATAGCTGATTATTGCTTAAATAATAATGCCCTTAGTTGTCTGTGATTGATTCTCTTTTTCTGTCTCTGCGTAAGAAAAGTGGCTCTTTTTGACTTCAGTAAATAATTATGTTTAAAAAATAGTATATTTTTTCTAGTAAAAATTTCATAACAAGACAGCTGATATACAGAGTAAGAAATAAACAGCTTTTCTTAGGGAAAAAACCGTTCTGAAAACTATCTTTTAGATGAGTCGCATCTTTTGTGCACCGACGATATACGTCTGACAAACGTACGATATACGTCTGACCGAGGGTGATTGTGAAATCAACTGTTGTCACTGTGGTGTCTCTGACCGGGAGCTACTCGAGTTCGAGTCCCGACGGTGGATTTTTTGATTTTTAGCTAGGTAGTGTCTGGAAGAGAATTCTGGCTGCCGACTGCTGCGACCATTTGTTTTCCGTGATGTCTGATCAATTCCATAGCTAATCCTAATGACGAACAAGAACCTCTCTAAGAGGCCATGGACCACGCTCAATTTCCCTTCATATTCTTGTCTCCTCCTCCGTTACACAGTTCTCATTCATGCACTACACTACCACATATGTCGAGAGCTTACAGACTGTCTCGCCTGATGCTGTGGAGATACCTGGAGATGGAAATGACCGTAGCAGTTGAAACAAATAAATCAAAGAAACTACTTCCTCAATGCGAGTCCTTGGAAAATTCCACGTTTGGAATAGTAATAGGGAATTTTTGCCACCTCGAACGTTGAGCACTATCGATCTTCTGCGCACGCGCAGATACACTAAATTGATGCGAAACTAGAACTGCGCATGAGCAGAAGATCGATAGTGCTTACCGTTCGAGGTGGCAAAAACTCCCCAATGACATGCTGGGGATGCGCTAGCTCCAGTGGCAGGCGCGCGCGGAATCACTAGCAATCAAATTAAAATCCACCGTTTCCCGTGCAGCATCACCCCCCCAGACGTGGCAGCCCGGCCGCGGTGGCCTCCGCCGCGTGGCGCCACTCTCTGAATCTGAATCAGTGAAAATGTCACTGATTCAATCAGTGAGAGCCGAAGTCACTAAATCTCTTCAGTCGAAAATGGGTAGTTTCGCTGACAATCAGCTAATATGGGAACCTTTTCATAATGACCACCAGCTTTTCACTGGTTGTCAGGGGTGAAAGTGCCGCGCCACCATCGCTCACTGATCATTCAGTCGTTACGTGCAATTACTGTCACAGATTTCACTGATTCAAACAGTGAAGTTTCACTGATTCAGAAAGTCGACCCAATTTTACAGATTTGTTCAGTTCAATTCACTGATTGTCAGTGGCAGGGTTGTCAACTGACACCATCAGTGAATAGTCTCTGGCAATCAGTAGTTTTTCACTGATTGAGACTGCGAGAGCACCTGGCGTGCGCGCGGCGAGCGCCTGGGCCGGGGGCCCCGCGGCGGCGGCAGCGCGCTGCGCGCTGCGTGGGTGTTTGCGGTGGCGGGCGGCGCGCGTGTCCGCTAATGGACGAAGCCTGTTCGGCCCCACGCGTTCTTACGAGGAGAGGGCGCCCCGGGCCCCGGCCACGCACAGTGGGCGCGAACCACACCGCAGAGAAGCGCATGAAAATACACACAAATAAACAAATAAATAAAATAGAACCGAGCGAAATGGCTCAGTGCCTAGCGCACTGGATTCGCAATCCGGAGGTCCGGGTTCGATCCCTGTGCCGGCCACCCTGACCGGCGTTTTCGTGGTTTCCCTTGCTCATAAGGTGAATGCTACGATGGTTCCAAAAGCCTACCAGCACCTGGTCACTTCCCACTACCCCACCTAACACCTCCTACCACCATCCTAGTCCTTTCACCCCTCAGCATCATCCTATCCAATAATAATAATAACAACAATATCATCGTCTCCTTGATTATTCAAGGATAACAACCTTGTCTTAACTAATGGGTGCGGCTGAAAGGCTGATCCCCATAATTCCACACGTCGATCTCTCCAGGGTAAAATACGACTGGGCCTCGGAAGACAGAAATGTGTTTGCGTAATCAGTTGTGGCACATACGCGAATAATAATAATACTTATTATTATTATAAAATAATCTGCACACAGAATTTGGTTGATCATTGTACCTTTTCATAACCTACCAATACCGCTGGGTTCTCAGTTCTTCTCTTCGTCGATAATCGTTGCCTTACCTGGCTTTCGGTATCGGTGGCCGTTTATTCTATTGCATCGTGATGGCCCTACACTTGCGAGGTGCCGATCGTACGACGTCAATTAATCGTTGTATTACCGCATCGCTCTCTGCCGTGTCACAAAATTCGCCAATTTTGTGTGGCTGAGAGAAGTACTCTTGAAAGGGAACACTTCTTTTACACTAGAGCTCTAAGTTTCAGCCAATTCGCGGGCCACCTTACTATCGAAACATTGAACATATGTTATCAAAGGAAATATTAAAATAAATTTAAAAATGTAGTTTAATTTTTTAAATCTTATGAACCAAATATTTTTTGTTCAAAAATATTTGGGAGCCTAAGCACATATGTATTTGCTTATGAGTTAATTCGCACCCCTCTTTCTACGCATCGTGAGTTTACTGATTTTACTACGCGTTGCTCTATGTAAGCTTTCCTATCCAAACGTTGGTGGTCTGCATGCAATGGACGCAGGATGGTCCACGCTCAAACCTAGAACAGTTGCAGCCGTAAAAACGTGGATGAAGAATCTCTAATTAGCCTGAAGATGGAGGCAAGAAACTCCAAAACGTCGCAAGGAGAACATTGTAAGATAATAAATGTGTTTGAATAGAAAGTGGCTGTCTATAATGAAGATATGGAACTGTTACCAATAATAATAATGCTATAAGAAAACTGACAGTCTCTAGGTTAGAGAATTATATAATGGACGCAGAAGTCTGAGGCCTTTACCCCTCCCCTTTTTACAGGCTGGTGATCATAGTGGTGGTTTGCGCTTGGTTTCCGTGGGGTAGGTTATGTTAGGAGTCATTATGTGTGATGTATGACCACGAGACATGATTGTTGTGGATGAGATACCGGATTACATGGAAAGTGCTTCGATGAAATGCCAACACCACAATCGCCTGCTGAAAATGCTAAAGCCTTACGCAATTGCGAGCTCCAGTGCAGAGCTTCCTATTGACCGATTCAGACGCCCTCAGCGCTAAAATGTCCATGAATTTCAGCAGCAATTGTCAATTAATGAAGCCATATACTCTGCAAGCTTTCTCTGAAACCATATGAAGGTATCAGCGCAATAGTGGCCTAACCCACATTTTGGGGAAATTGGGTTATCTGTGTTAATCGCATTTTATTCTGTTTAGATTCAATTTGAAATAGTTTCAGCGAGTCATCATCCAGCAGTTGCAACACAATAAAACACTTACAAATGATTATTTTTAACACTGCCAGTAACTTATCAAGCCATTTTCTTCAAACACAGAATTTGTGGATAGGCCACTATTGCACTGACACCCATCTCTACTTTCTGCTCAATGCTTCGTATTTGAAAGCCCATTTTGGTCCAGTTTCGTCTAAAGCTTTTCTCTGATCAGATCTTTGTATCTCTGTGACTCAAAATGTATGAATATAAATGAAGCGGTCCATATTTTTACCAGAAATGTCTAAGATGGAGCGCCGTAAATGCCTTACTTTCAAGCGTTGTAAAACCGATTTCCATCTTAAAAATGGTATCCGTTCATCTTTCGTAATCATTATCTCTCGTGAGGATTGCAATCGTAGTTGTAATCTTGGAACTGATTTCTAAGCTGTAACCGCTCTCGAATATTCACGAGCACCCGCCGAGTGGAATTGGGAAAATGCTTCTGGATACATTTTGATGGAATGTGACGTTCGAATGTGTTCGGTAGCAATGTTTCCTAAGCAGATGTTTCGTCTTTCTTGGGCGTAAATTATTTCATTCGTCTTTGCAATTTTCCCTTTATGCAATTCGACATGGATGTGCCATTTTTGTTTTTAAGATATCTGGTGTATCATTGTAGAGTAATTCACAACCACTGATAATTCAGTAGGGATCTAGTTTCTTATCGTCATAAATTTAGTCCCACATACAAAAAACAATATTTAAGTGGACAGGTATTTTGGACTATAATTTTTAATTCCATCCTAATTTCTATGAAAATACGAAAAGCAACAACCCTGTATAAAATAAGAATATTTAGAAAATAGTAAAACATTATTCTATAATACATGATACGAGTTCAATAGTATTAGAATTGGTACATCATTCTTCATTTATGGTACATGTTATGTCCATAAAATTAACCTCGCACGCAACTTTAACAATAGTTTATTAATACATCTGTTACAATTACAATCAGCCATACTGCTATTCACGGGCAATCTTCAATGCCCTGCCTATCATATCTCGGGCAATCACCAATGCCCTGTTCCACGTATCCCGGGCAATCTCCAATGCTTACTCGGTGACGCGTCCGCCTCTGGACGCTCTCCTGCTGCTGCTGTTGTAGTCGTTACTCCACGACGACATTCATCCGCGGCTGGCTCACCGTACTCGGCGCGTACGCTATTCGTGGTGCTCTAAGAGCTCGTTCCCAACTGCCTGTCGGGGTGTCGGCCGGCTTCCCTTTAAAGGGCCGGCGTCCGGCGGCGAGACTCGCTCCACGCCTTCGAGGCCCGCCGAACGTGGCCGTAGCAAGTTGCTGCCGCCGCCGGCTCCCGTCAGGGCGCGCTGCCTTGATGCTAGCGCGCCACATCCAAACTTATGCGCGCCGTGACCAGCGCGACATAACAGTATATTTTTATCGTTAGAATATTTTGCGCATCTTTGGGCTCATTTCGGCCCAGTTTGCCATGCTTATCCTTTCTCCCTACACAAGATGGTGCGCCTCTCCTGGGGGTTACTCACGGGAACTTAAGTAAAACTGACAGGAGGTGGATTAGGTGTATTATGTATATTAGGAGGAGGGTATATATGGAGGTATATTACGAGGATCGTACTCGTACATACGACTCAAGGCAAAAGTGCGTAATAATCACTGCAAAGGTTTGGCGTTCCCATGGTGTATTTTGGTTCTAGACTACCAAAACCAAGTTCCATTAGTGCTAATTGTGTATCCCGCCATTTTTTAATATCCACGTAGTACTTTAAATGTTTTAAAATATTGCCTGCTCACAAAGTCTACATCATCGTTCCTTATCGTGTTGGAAAGCCTTTTGAAAACATTTTCAAATTAAAAACTGACGTTGGCAAATATATTGGCGGAGGCTGTTCTAAGCTTCTGGATTGTGCCCGGCATGCACAATCGGCTCACATCGCCAGTTCTTGAGTACACACCACATATAACCATTATACGCTTCTCGAGACAACGACAATTTGTCGGAGACTGAACTCATACTCTGATGTATCTTATACCTTTCTGAATTAAAGTGTTTGGAATTTTTCTTATTTCTTTGCGCTTTCGATACATTACGTGTAATTTGAAGTCACGCAAAAAAAGCATCGGATTTGGTTTCTGTTGTGAGTTTTTATCTTAGGGGCTGACTCAACTCGGGAGCTTCTGAAGAGATACCTTAGTTGCCTAAAACAATCGCAGATGAAGTCTTTTATGTATCACATTAAACGATCAGAGTAGTTCTGAAGAGTATTGCTTATTTTTTCTGCTCGTTGTAAATACGAGCTGAAATGCTATAAAGATTGTCTACCTTGGAAAAGACTGAAATTTTTAGGCGCAATTTTGTTTTAAAGATATAGTTTTGTCAGTACTTGATTTTAATCATTTCCCCAAAACACCTTGAAGGACGTGATTAAAAATTTAAGAAAATTTAATACGTGACTCCGAAACTTGTCTTTTTAAAGTCCTTATTGGTGGCATTTCCTAGCGGTCGTGAAAATGAGTGACAAATCCTCTTATCAATGACTTATTTGTTTCGAAGTTTCCCGAAGGAAGTAGAAAGTGCATTGTATTCCTGAAGTTTCTTGCGTAAGGCAGAAACTTGTTGCCTAATGTTATAGGAAAGAAACTTTTTCAATTTCATCTAACTTAGCGAACACGAAACTTAAAACTGTATTTATGAACCACGTCTTCACACATGTTAAGTAGATGTTATGTAGAAATATCGGTTAATTTAGTTTCTGTGACAAAGAAGGTATTCATCTCTTTTTTTTCAGTAACGCGTTCCAGAACCTGTTTTATGAACATTAATGGATCGTTATTGTGGCATGGTCAGGTGTATTTTAATTGATAGGTTCTGTTTAAATGAGCCATCGCTGATGGTAACGGTTTGTTAAACATTCTTCCATCCTGAAACGTTGGAGATTTCTTAGAAGTTCATTGTTTTTATGATGCATAGGGAATTGAACACAGCCCAATAGGTTTTGGAAAGAATCTTGAAATTTTAATTTTTTGTAACGCTTTTAGCAAAATAATGTTCTTTTATCCATTAGTGTAATCATAAACTGTAAACATTTTAGTGACAGGCAGCATCCTTCCCATAAATGTTTTCCCTTCGGAGAAAACAGAAATAGTAAATGACAGGGGATTTCGAAGCTTGTGACAAAGGTTTTCAGGGCTTAGGACTATTTTAATGCTTCTAAATGCTGACATTTCTAATTGTATTCAAGTGCCGAATTCTGCTTGCTTCATATCAAAGAAGTTTAGTCTCAATGAGTAAGTGTGTCGTCCTTACTCTTCGCTTGCAAATAATACTTTCAAATGTTCTCCCAACTCCATCACGCTGTTCAAAGACTGAACATTTGGTGCAGAAACTCCAGGAAAGAAATTAATATAAGAATTTTTTAAAACAGGAAAAATTGGTGCAGAAATATGAATCCTGTAGGGAAATACGAGTATTCTATATGACTTCATTATAGTGAATATTGCTGTGTCAGTGTTAGAATGTCTTTTTTAAAGTGCCATTGAAGTAAGAAAGTTAATACTCGCTCTTTAATTTATAAACTTAGCAGGATGTAAGATAATATTTTTCACGAAAAACATTGACACCAGTGATTGTGATAGACAAAAATGTTTTCAAATGCTCTCCCAATTCCTTTATTTTGTTCGAAGCTTTAACAGTCTCCTTCTGATCCGATTACGAATTTGTATTTAAGTGTTTACAATATTAATTTTATTTTTAGATGTATCCTTATAAATATTTCTTAACTCATATTCAACATTACTTTACGGAATACCTTGTTCAAAGCATTTCTAGAGTTTATTCACGCCAGGTCATTTCAGAGCAACACCTGGACCAGGATATAGTCGTTTGCAAAGTCATTTCATTTGGACAATATAGTAAGGTGTCCTTTCATGACACCACCTGGAGTAGGTTGGCATGACCGTCCATGATGTTTGAAATCTTGTTATGGAAAGACGTTTAAGCTGCTACGTATGCCGTTAGGTATCCGCTGCGAATAGTGTACAGGCAACGAATACTTTTGGGAGAGGTATGCGGGGTCACCAGCAAAATATTTTCCCACGCCAACGGCCATGAGTGGATGTAGGAAAAAAGATATGAGCGGACTAGGGAAAAGCCTTTCGACTAATTGACAGTGTAGTTGTAAGCAGTATGTATTTCAATATTCTGTCTTTATTTACTAAGTAGTCGTATAGTCTTACTAAATATCTCAATATTGTCGTTCCCGCGAAAGACAATTGAATCAGGAAAATCAAAAAAAACTATCTAACTCCTCACAACTATATTTTGCAGCAGAGAAAAACCACGTATCATCTCTCAGTGATCACAGATGTTATCAAAATAACCTATCATCTTTCCAGAGATTTATCCATTAAATTCAAAATTAAAATTTTGCTCTTAAATAGTGGTTAAAAGTTGAATTAAATATTCACCAAACATTTTGACCAACTAGTGAAGTTACTGGGTTTTTCTTCTCCCTCCTTCAATTATAAAAACACATTTTCTTTACAAATACTTCTGATAGCTCAGAAAATGTGTTGGTATGAATGTTCGTTTGCATCATGAAAATATCTGAAATATGTTTACACTAAATGTAAGGCTGTGTGTGTTGGCATCTGTGCTAGACGTTATTCAGAACCAGTGAGGAACAATATTATTATATTCCTCGGATCATACCCATCGATTTATTTTCAATTATAAGTAACTGTTTTAGTGTGTATTTGTTTGTCTTAGTACACCGTGGTGTTTCTTCACGTCTTATGTAAATGTAGTATTTCGTTGATAGAATACAATGGTAATGCATATTAAAAAAATTGATTACTTCCATTGCTAAAACTTTTTCAAACTTACAGCGTGTGATTTGAAGTTGACTCAGTAGACTAAAACACGATCAGGAAGTTGAAATTACATACTAGATGCGTAACTCCCTTTAAACGATTGTTCTACCAGAAAGCACGCGTGCAATTTGAACCCTCATTGTGTAACAAGAGTTCTGTCGACCGACTCCGCAGCGCCGCTTCGCAGTCGTAGCGTGTAAAACGCTGCTCCCGGGGGGCGTCGAAGTGATTGGCCGGATCCTTAGGCGGGGCTCGGCGCGCTCGGCGTCGTCTCACGCTTCCGCGCGGGAGGGCGGCCAGCGCGCGCACGGCAGGCGCCCATCAGCGGGTGAGCGACCGCTCCCACACGAAGACGCCGCCGCCGCGGCGCTGCCTCCTAACGCCGCACGGTGGTCTGAACAGGGCCGAAACGCGCGCATAAGCAAAAAAAGAAAATTTGTGAAAAACAATTTTTTATTGATCGATATGAATTCCAAATACTTCAAATTACTAGAAAATAAAAGAATTATTACTTTATAACAATTACTGCATCCATAAGACATCCTCAATGTCCAGCGACTCAGCCGAGGAAAAATTCATTCACTTTTGCAGTGAAAATATTCCCACATTTCATTGCCAATAACTTCTTTCCTAATTAACTTTTCAAATTCCATAAATTACATGTGATTACAAACACCTTTCTAAATACATTACACGTTTTTAAATGTCACTTATTTTTCTTTTTCACGTAATTACGCCATATTGAATGAAAGTATGCAAAAACTTAATATTGTTTAAACTACGTAAACTTTCAATAGAGATTACAAAAAAAACACCAAAAAACACATCCTCAATATTGATATATGTTATATAATGAACATTATTAATCGTTTTCCCGTTGAGATCAGCCGCCCCTGTCCGCCCCTTTGAAAATGGTGACCGTTTAAAGTTACAAAGATCGTTTGAAAAGAGAGTACCTTACCAGGTGACTCAACACCTAGCAGGCTTAATCGTAGAAAACGTGATATCTGCTTAATATTTGCAATTATAATTCATTGCATATAACTTTTAATATTATTATAAATGATTTTTATGATTCTTTATGTCATATTCAATTGTTTATCAGAAATTCATAGATTCATAGCGATAAATTCATAGCGATTTGCAGAATTGAAACTTGCATTAAGTAATCTTTAACAAGCGATAAAATTAAAAAACAAATAATCATACATCTGTAAAATCAATGTTTTTTATTAAGTAAACATTTTTTAACAATTCTTCGTTGACAACATCCGCCTCGGAACGATTATTTCTAAAGGCGATCGCTCCAAGTAAACACGGTGAAAGAAACAGAAAGAACCTGCCATTTCCGTGAGCTACGTGATAATCGGAAGCAATACCTACTAACAACTAACAATCACTCCGTGAAATTAATATACTTCATTAAGTGGAGGTGGATAAATAGTCTTTTGTTTGAATCATCCACCCCCCATGGCCTATTTCAATACGGCAAGCGTTTATATTCTCAATGGCGAGTTGGAAAGAATGCGCCATTTTTGATTGGTATTTACAAAAATACAACTAATCACACTTGCGTGAAATTAAAATATGTTATTGAATAAACATTTCTAAGTAGTGTTTCGTATCCATCATCTGCCCCGAGTGGCCTCTTTCTATTTTTAGAACGTTTAAAGTGTACATGTTGTGGGCGAGAAAAAATCCATTTCCATGAGCTAAGTGATGTTCAGGAGCAATAAGAAATAACAACTAACAATCACTCCGTGAACTTAATATATTTCATTAAGTGGAGGTGTATAAATAGAGATTTGTTTTGAATCATCCGCCCCCAATGGCCTATTTCAATACGGCAAGCGTTTATATTTTCAATGGCGAGTGGGAAAGAACGCGGCATTTTTGATTGGTATTTACAAAAATACAACTAATCACACTTGCGAGGCACTTTAGGAGCCGTTTGGCGCTTTAGGAGCGCTCTAGTAGTATAATTTAGCAACATAACAATTGAATAGCACTAAAAGGACTAAAAAAACGTTGCTACCAGAGGTCTGCAACGGCTCCTGTGCCGGCACGAACACGCAACAATGGGCGAGCGCTATGCAAACAGAATCATTCTGGGTAGTAATGGGTAATGGGCAGTGGGTATTTTTTCAAAATATTGAAAAAAAAATATTGACATTCATTAGTGAACCATCTACCTATATAGCCTTGGGGGCTAGTCTCTTTTTCGGCGAACTCTGTTGTCGAAAATATCAAAATTTTAACACTTAAAAAATTCTGAATTGAAGATGAATAGATTTCCCTTAAACAAAGTCTTTTCTAAGAAATCAGCTCTTTAAAATAGGTCATGCACTTTTTTAAAGTAAGTTTTGCTCAATTTGCGCTTAAAATTTATGCAATTTATTAAACAATATTCTCAAAAACCGCTCAAAATCTTGTTTTTAAGTTTCTTTTCAATGATAGTAATTCTACAAAAAATGGCACAGACCTCACTTTCGTTGAGCTTGCTGAATTTTCGAAAAAAATAAAAAAAATAAAAATGATGCGAGAAAGTATGTGCTGTTGTAGCACCACTAGTTAACCTAGTAACCTGACAAGGTGCTTATACGATCCTTCGCTTTGTTTATGAAGAAGTAAATAAAGCTTTTATTCACCTTTATTAATATAAGATACAGACCAGAATTGTTAGTAATATAAATAATAAATAAACAATAAAAATTAAATGGGGTATTATTATTTTGTTCCTAGAACATGCTTCTTTAGTTTCGCACCCCCAAAACCGTTTTAAAGTCGCTAATTAAATAGTTATTCAACTTAATATCCTATGCGCGCGTATCGACCCCGTTCAGACCACCGTGCGCCGTCTCCGCCGCCGCCGCCGTCTCCGCCGCCGCCTCCGCCGCCGTCTCCGCCGCCGCCTCCGCCGCCGTCTCCGCCGCCGCCTCCGCCGCCGTCTCCGCCGCCGCCTCCGCCGCCGTCTCCGCCGCCGCCTCCGCCGCCGTCTCCGCCGCCGCCTCCGCCGCCGTCTCCGCCGCCGTCTTCGCCGGCGTCTCCGCCGCCGCCTCCGCCGCCGTCTCCGCCGCCGCCTCCGCCGCCGTCTCCGCCGCCGCCTCCGCCGCCGTCTCCGCCGCCGCCTCCGCCGCCGTCTCCGCCGCCGCCTCCGCCGCCGTCTCCGCCGCCGCCTCCGCCGCCGTCTCCGCCGCCGTCTTCGCCGGCGTCTCCGCCGCCGCCTCCGCCGCCGTCTCCGCCGCCGCCTCCGCCGCCGTCTCCGCCGCCGTCTCCGCCGCCGCCTCCGCCGCCGTCTCCGCCGCCGCCTCCGCCGCCGTCTCCGCCGCCGCCGCCGTCTCCGCCGCCGCCTCCGCCGCCGTCTCCGCCGCCGCCTCCGCCGCCGTCTCCGCCGCCGTCTTCGCCGGCGTCTCCGCCGCCGCCTCCGCCGCCGTCTCCGCCGCCGCCTCCGCCGCCGTCTCCGCCGCCGTCTTCGCCGGCGTCTCCGCCGCCGCCTCCGCCGCCGTCTCCGCCGCCGCCTCCGCCGCCGTCTCCGCCGCGCCTCCGCCGCCGTCTCCGCCGCCGCCTCCGCCGCCGTCTCCGCCGTCGCCTCCGCCGCCGTCTCCGCCGCCGCCTCCGCCGCCGTCTTCGCCGGCGTCTCCGCCGCCGCCTCCGCCGCCGTCTCCGCCGCCGCCGCCGTCTCCGCCGCCGCCTCCGCCGCCGTCTCCGCCGCCGCCTCCGCCGCCGTCTCCGCCGCCGTCTTCGCCGGCGTCTCCGCCGCCGCCTCCGCCGCCGTCTCCGCCGCCGCCGCCGTCTCCGCCGCCGCCTCCGCCGCCGTCTCCGCCGCCGTCTTCGCCGGCGTCTCCGCCGCCGCCTCCGCCGCCGTCTCCGCCGCCGCCGCCGTCTCCGCCGCCGCCTCCGCCGCCGTCTCCGCCGCCGCCTCCGCCGCCGTCTCCGCCGCCCGTCTTCGCCGGCGTCTCCGCCGCCGCCTCCGCCGCCGCCTCCGCCGCCGTCTCCGCCGCCGCCTCCGCCGCCGTCTCCGCCGCCGCCTCCGCCGCCGTCTCCGCCGCCGTCTTCGCCGGCGTCTCCGCCGCCGCCTCCGCCGCCGTCTCCGCCGCCGCCGCCGTCTCCGCCGCCGCCTCCGCCGCCGTCTCCGCCGCCGCCTCCGCCGCCGTCCTCCGCCGCCGTCTTCGCCGGCGTCCTCCGCCGCCCGCCTCCGCCGCCGTCTCCGCCGCCGCCGCCGTCTCCGCCGCCGCCTCCGCCGCCGGTCTCCGCCGCCGTCTTCGCCGCCGTCTCCGCCGCCGCCTCCGCCGCCGTCTCCGCCGCCGCCGCCGTCTCCGCCGCCGCCTCCGCCGCCGTCTCCGCCGCCGCCTCCGCCGCCGTCTCCGCCGCCGTCTTCGCCGCCGTCTCCGCCGCCGTCTCCGCCACCGTCTCCGCCGCCGTCTCCGCCGCCGTCTCCGCCGCTGCCTCCTAACGCCGTCTCCGCCGCCGTCTCCGCCGCCGTCTCTGCAGCCGCCGCCGTCTCCGCCGCCGTCTCCGCCGCTGCCTCCTAACGCCGTCTCCGCCGCCGTCTCCGCCGCCGTCTCTGCAGGCCGCCGCCATCTCCGCCGCCGTCTCCGCCGCCGCTCTCCGCCGCCATCTCCGCCACCGTCTCCGCCCCCGCTGTCGCCTCCATTGCCTGCTAGCGTCTGCCCCGTTGATTGATTATTTGATTCCGTTCGCGTCAACTGCTAAGGTCATTAGTCCCGCTAGTGTAGTGCATGTTTTATAGTCGCGGGTGGTGGGGAGTGGTCCATCTTCCCGCGTTGGATGGCGAGATCCGGCTGCCGACCTACGTCGGCTTGCTGATATTTCCTCAGGTATCTCCCACCAGTCGGGCACCGTTCCAGTCGGGACAACCTCTAAGCTCCCGAATGGTCTTCCGGCATGTGTGGCAATATAGTGCAAGGTAGGTGTGTGCGTGTGCGCGTGTGTGTGTGCGCGTGTGTGTGCAAATAAGGGATGAGGAT
Organism: Acheta domesticus; assembly: GCA_031308135.1. NCBI lineage: Eukaryota > Metazoa > Arthropoda > Insecta > Orthoptera > Gryllidae > Acheta > Acheta domesticus. The sequence continues at coordinate 21,801,895 of JAHLJT010009436.1, read as the reverse complement.
TAGACAAGGAAGAGAAAGGAAAGATCGCGCGCGGTCCGAGCCTGTTTCTTAGGATACTGCTCAGGCATTCGCTTGGTATTGATCGGAGGAACCACGGAAAACTACCGATCAGAGCCGCCGGCTGCTAGAATTCTCCTCCAGGCAGCGGCTGATTTCGACCTAGCTATCTGGCGTGTCGAAAATTCTGCTACTGTCGGAACTCGAACGTAGGACTTTCCGGTCAGATGCACTGAAGTGACATCAGTTGATGTTCTGAGCCATTTAATCCGGAGCGTCTGGTACGCCCTCACTACTGTCTCTAGCAGCGTTGTTTTTACTGTCCCAATTAACAAAGCCATTACTTTTTCTATTGATTATATCACCGCCTCTCAAATCCCTGCCACATCTATCACCTCTTCCGTTCCTACCTCCGTCTCCACTGGCAGCGTCTCTGACCGGGAGGTGGAAGTGTTCGAGACCCAACGGTGGAGAATTTTTGACTCTAGCTATAGAGCTCAACGAATTCAGCCACTGTCTAGAAAAGAATTCCAGCGGCCGACTGCTGTGATCAGTAGTTTTCTGCGGTTTCTTCAATAGCACCGGGGAATGCCGAATTATACCTATCATAACAAATGGCCGCGCGCAATATTTCCTTCCTCTTCATTGTCCTATCTCATCTCCTAATTCTCACACACACTTATATGCACTACACTACTAATGCCGGGAAAGCGGGCGGGAACTGGGGATTACAGGCGGCTCCAGGCTGAGGCCGTGCCCGCTGGTGCGATACACCTGGAGGGTGCAATCTGTACAAGCCGACGTATAGGTCGGCGTATTATCTCACCATACAACAGGGGAGGAACAACGCCAACTCCAGAGATAAAAAAGTCTTAGTGCGCCAAAATGATAGCCGTTGACGTACCTGGAAACATCAGTCATCAATCAATCCACTTGCGTTTTCCCTAGAGTGTTCACTATTCATCGAAATACTATTTCCACCATGTTTTTGACCATATTGACCTTACCTCTTTTACCAGCAATGTACAACCACCGACGCCACTTTCTCCGCCGTTGCCACCGTCTCTTCCATCCCGGACGTCTACCTTGGCGTCAATAAGATCCCCACCAGTGATTTCCCATGACCATGACTACTACCACCGTCACCAGAGATTCCATCAATTCCATCATCGCCGTCACCAGTAGGTCCATCACCATCCCCTAACCATCCTCTCCACTGATCATACCACCTCCATAATCACCGTCCCCACCACCGCCCTTACCATTGTCTCGACGTCAGCTCTCGCCACTTTCCCCATCACCCGTCTCCACCACCGTCATCGCCGTCGCCCGCCCAGCCGCCGCCCTTCTTGCCAGAAACGCCGATGTTACTATCACTATCGCCGTCCAAGTACGATCGCTCTCACAGACTCCTTTTCTTTCACACCTTACTCCGTAACTGCCACCACGGTTGACGTCACCATCCATTTCATACCTGAGCCGTTACAGCTTTCAAATCCAGACCGCCATCCACTCCATCACAACTACCTTCTCCGTCTCGTCTCGCACTCTCCGCCGCCAGCACTCTTAAGTACAAACTGTGTGCTCCTAGAAAGTCATGGATTTACTTAATATGCGTTTCGGCCAATCTGGGCACTTGCCAAAGGCCAGCAATTCACAAGCACTTTGATGCACAAGACCTGGAACCACAAGTACTCATCAGGTTTACACGTTCTATGCAAACGCTCACTTCGTAAACACTTCGCGTGAAAGACTAATGACATACAAAGAATGATGAGGCGCTTCTCTTGGGAATATTAGGTGTGAAAAGACTTAATGTACTCGGGAGATTGCGTGACTGTAGGGAAGATAATAGAGGATAATGCAGAGAACATAATGTGTGAAAATATCCTGAGAGATATAAAGTATAGTGGTTATTATGAAAAGTCTGCTGAATACATTACTTGTATAGTGAAAACCGCTACTTGTGTCCAACAGTTCATTTGAAATTTTTTGCTAGTGGAAACACGCCAAAATTCGACGATAACTGAAAAAAATTAGCGGAAGTCTGTTTTATAAACCCAAGAATTTTCATTAATGTTTTGATCTTCCAAGCCTTATTGCTTGTGTCCCAACCATAGTTAACCAGTATTTCAGGATATTGAAAATATTTTGGTTTAAATACTTTTGTTTAAATTAAACCAATCATTGAATTCAGTGTATTTTAACTGTTCTTGCCGTAGAAGCTTCTTGCCTTCAGTAAAGGCCTTAGAAACTTTGTCTTCAGTAAAATACACTTGGGGCAAGCGAACCGGTAAGTGGATCACGCAGATTGCTACAGAATGTTGGCCTATAATGTCTGAATTGTCACAGCTGCACATGAGCTCACATATTTGGTATTTGGACTTCATCGTGAATAAGACTTCTATTTTATGTTGCTAAATGCACGTTTGCACAATCATGGCCTTTGTAAACATAACTATAACCTCACATTACAAGACTTGCTGAGCTATGTGACAAATCTACGATGGATTGCATTTCTCAGAACAAAATAATGAACAAATGACGGTCCAGAACTTTTCGTTCTCGTAATTTTACAGTTTTGTTAAAATTTGGTCTTCGTGTTATAAAATTGGTGAAAATAGCAAGCTAAACGTCAGGGATCCATAATCTTTTATTTAAAGCAAAAATCACGAAATTTGGTTTAGTATAAAACTCAAATTGTTTTCTAAACGAAAACCCTTTGTAGTTTAAATACAAAGGTTAGTTCATCCTTAATAGTGGGAATAATACAATAAAAAATCAATGCCATGTTCTTTACGTTCAATCATCATTCCTTTTTTTTGGTTACGCTCTTTGTGGATCCTTGTCATGCAGAATTCCCATTCTGGTGAACGCGGCCATTCACTACTAAATATTATGCGCACCAACCGACGCCATCTGGCGAACACTGTCTGCAGAACGGTATAAAATGATCTTTCATTATTCGGACAAACTGAGTCATTCAACTTGGACGTAGGCAAACTTATATAGTTAATGATCAAAAAGACCTGTGGAATTCTCCGAAATGATTGCAGGATACTGCTGAAGTCAATGAAATGTCTTACTGCTAGTTTCTGCCGAACATTAACCTAACCTCATTAATGGATTATGAATGCAGTTTCTTTTACAAAAAAAGCTCATGACTTATCGAAAACAAAAAAGCTCATGACTTATATTAAATATAACTCCAAGCAAGAAGTGCAATTATTTTCGATTCCATATGACGTCTGTAATAATAATGTGAAGACTGAGTTCTGGTGCAGTCAAATTCAACTACGAATGCTTCCTTTTCAAGGAATAAGTCCATTCGCGTCTAACCTTTTTCTTCTGAACAGAATCCATTCTGAAACGACTCCTAGTTAGTGATTCTCATCTCTGAAAACTTCTGAACTGCGAAAGTGAAATTATTGTGATCTCCGTTCGGTCAATTTTGTAGCTTTTGCTCTTGGGAGTTCCTATAGCAATGAATAAAGTACGAGTTGTTTCCTTAACTTGGCATTGGATTCTGTTTTCGTGAGTTTGTTTTCGAAACTGTCTCACCTGTCGCTTACATAGTAATTACTGAGTAGCAGGTGCTCTTAATTTCTTCCTGCAGCGTTGTTTTGAATCCCTTCCTTCCCGCCGCTTTCAAGTCTCGAGCCCCTTTCCTCCTTGTGAAATACACAAACGAGATGTCTATCGGAACGCGTGATGTACGCAGTGTTTTCTCTCTAACTCTTCGTGAAAGGCCCACCGCTGCAAACGCCGCCGCCTTCGCCACTTCCATCGCCATGGCCACCTCCATCGCCACCGTCACAACCATTGCCACCATCGCTATAGCCACCGCTGTTGCCTACACGGCCATAGCCACCGCCACCATCGACGCCACCACCCACGCTACAACACAGCACGTCACGTCACATCACGTTATGTCGCGTTGACATAACAACATCACATACTCCACCCTGCCGCCGTTTCCGCAGCCAACGCCACAGTCATCACCACCGCTGCTATCACCGCAACCACCGCCAACGCCATGACTACCACTGTCTCCGCCTCTGCCATCACCACCACCATCTCCACTCGGGGCGTCGCTGCCACCACCGCGACCGCCCTGCTTCCGTCAGCGCCACGGCCGCTCCCGCCATCTCCGCCTCCGCCATCTGCACGCGCTCTGGCAGAAGCGGTTTCTGGCGCGCGTGAGGATAAGCGCCACAGATGTTATCTTGCGTTGCGGAAGTGCGAGGTCCTTGTGTTGCAGCCCAAGATACAAAGACTAAGTAAGAGGATATTCTAAAACGATGGATGATATGTCGCCTCGTCCACGCACTACCAGCTACATCCGCCGCCTTATTTATTACTGTTTTTAATGGTCACAGGAACCTGATAAGATGTACATGTAGCACCTAGTGGAAATAACGTTTTACCTACTTTGACAATTTAAATAGTTGCTTGTCAGTACATGATACAAATGTTGAACTGACACGAACGTAAGTTTCTATAAATAACGATGCAGTGAGTGAAACTATTTTAAGTTGCCGTTGTGGCATGTAAAATGTAACGGATCATCTCAGAAACTTATAAATAACGTCCGTAAAATAACGTCCGTAATTTCCAACAGGGATATAAATGATTACTCCCTCTCCCAATCTTAATATTTGTCAAGTGAGAACTGTGTGCTTCTTTGTACCGCTGGAAATGGAAAATTATGTATTTTTATCCTTGGAACGAGATACATCACCTTTCGTCTCCGTCGGGTGATCACGTGAGTGGGCCATCCTTCCTCTCAGATCATCTCCCAAAGGCATCATTATTTTTCTCTCATCATATTTTAATAACTTTTAAGGAGCTTGAAACGCATAAAGTGTTTTTGCCAAGAAAGTTACCTTCTTTATTAGCGTACATAATTTTATCAACGGATCGTGCCGGGAACATTTTGTAATATTGTTGACCACTGTCCATGCCAGACAGTATTGCCGAGGAGAGCATATTGCAGTCACAATCTCCTGGAAATAAAATTAAACATTATTGCTAATGTATTTCTTCGAAAAACTCTAAAAAGAAACGCACGTTGTATTGACCGGGAGAGAAGAACCTAGCAGCAAGTGTCATTGGCCAGCCTTGCCGCTGCTCATTGTCTGCACGAGCATCCACCTCCCTGGGAAGAGACCCTCAGCCTGGTGGTCCTTGTGTTATTTCCATCATGTCCCACCGCGATTACCATCATTCCCTGCTTATCCGTCGCGTCCTGCGTCCTCGAGAAAGTCCTCGCGGGGCGTCCTCGCCGCTCGGGTGGCTGCGCTGCGCGGCGCGCGGGACAATGGCGCGAGCGCGCGTGCGCGTGGGAGCGACAGCCACGCCACTCTCGCTTTCCGCACGCGGCGACTCGCCGCCCCGCCCCCGCTCACTACAAGCTCCAAACGTGTCAGGGGGGCAGCCCGAGGAAGCGATCCCATGCACCGCAGCGCACGCATGCGCGCGCGCGCGCCGTTGCAGCCCTATGGCGCCAAGCTTACGCTAAGGGGTCGTCCATAAATTACGTAACGCAAATTTGGAGTGTTTTGAATAACCCCTCTCCCCCTATAACTCACCTGTAACGCGTGCCTGAACCCCTCTAAATTAATTAACGCTTGTGATCCCCCCCATTTACAGTAAATAAGAATATATTATACCAGCAGATGCTCTGCTCCCTCCCCTCTCTCTCTCTCCCCTGTTTTTCTCTCTCTCTCTCTCTCTAGCTTCTCTGTCATTCTGTCACTCTCTGTCTCTCTCTCTGCCGGTCCTGGCCTTCTCGGCCTTGCCCTGCGTCACACGGCAACGTCCAGAGCAAAACAATGAAGCCCAGGTGAACTGGAATTGCATTTAACTGAAGCTCCATCTTGTGCTGCAGTGCCATTTCGTAGTTACAACAAAATTAACAGCATAAAACCGTTTCTATTATTCTATTTATGGTTCTGTAAATATTCTGTTACATTCTACTATTCTTATTGATTTGTTTCACTTCTCGCATGGTTATTGAAACTGCATGGTTTCAATGGAAACCCGCATGGATTCTACTTTAACCATCTTCGTGCGGGAATATTTGAAACTAGTCTGGAGATCATTTTGTTCCGACTAGGGTGATTCTGCACTGGCAGGAGAAAGGGAGTAGGAGAAAAACCCGCTAGCCGATCTGTAGATCGGGGCCGGATTGTGCCATCCAGTGGGGGTAGATGACCACCACCTCTCGCGATAAAAACATGCATTACACTTACGGGACTTATGACCTTAGCCGTCGACGCACCCTAAAATACCAATCAATCAATCAGGGTTGCGAGAATGTGTCATTTAAAAGGTAACAAAGTACGGTACAACTACGAGTAAAATTGGAAAATATTTTAATTTCAGATGCATACAATGAGAAAATATTACTAATTTGGCCCAATGTCAAGTAAAAATGTAGAATGAACATAAAAATATTATAAATTATTGGTCTTTTTAACTTCATGTTTCCATTTATTCCACAATTTAACATTATGATCAAAGATTCACGTGTACGTACGAGGATTCCGTCACGGAACAAACAAACATATTTTTGTCGCTCACTGGAATTTCATTTCGCCCATTCTGAAGCACGCATCGCCACTCTATTGCAATTCTGTAGCCCCCTCTGACTCGCGTAGGCTTCTTTGCCAATATTCCAAAGGTCTTGATCTAAAGTAAAATCTTTTCTTCTGCATATCTTTTTTCTATTCAGTTAGAGGCCATACTGACCATCAGAATGCAAAATGATTTAGCAATGATGTATAATGCATTTTGTATTGTATAATTAAAAAAGACTTAACATGCCCGTAACCAGTAATGTACTTCAACTTCCGGGTCAATGACCCTATCTCGATTAGATTTTTCGTCCAGTTTTCGTGATCGCTTGAGCAAATGCTAATATGGCCCCCTCTTTGCTTCTGGACACAAATGTAACTTCATTAACTGTTCGTGTCTTCTAGAGTACAGTGGTAAATGATTATAAATAGTTATTCAAATTATCGTTCTCCATGTCACGGATATTCCTTCATAAGGGACCTAATGAAGGTTAAGAACCCAAATTTACAGCTGATTTGCCTTTGAAAATAGATTTTATTACATCGGAGCGAATAGTTTGTCAACAATTCTTACCCGAAACGCTCATTTCCATCTGTATTCAGAATTCAACTTGCATGTGGGTTAGGGCAGGGATCCTAGAATTAAGAAAACATGCACAGAATACACTTCTCTACTAGCACGTCACACACAGTTTTTAATTATTTATCTATATTAATATTCTTATTATCTATATAATATTCTTGGCATTGTCAAGTTTTGTGATATAAAATGACTATAGTAATGCTTCATATGTTTATTTTGAAAGAAAAAAGTATCAAAATTGTTTTAAAAAAATTCTTTTAATTAATCGAATTTCATTAATTTGTATTCTTCTAGCCTGGTGATGAGGTAAAAGAAACCTTGAAACTGTTGCTACTTGATTTATTATATTAAAGTTTCTATTTATTAAAAATAAGTTTGTTTGAATAATAATATTGGACCAAGTTAAATATAATTACACAGTTTTTAACTGTTTTTGGCGTAATATAAATTTTTAAAACCGTAATTTTGCCGATCTCGTTCCTCCTGCCAACTCTCCGCCTGCCGCGTCGGCCCTTCCTGCCACCCACACCAGCGCCACGTCCTCAGCCTTCGCCGCTCCAGTCGCACCCACTCCGCCGGCGCTTCGCCTCGGGTGAACGCCCTCTGAAGGATGTTTCTCCTCCCGAGGTCTCCTCTCCGTGCTCCGCAGCACTTCACCGCGACCGCGCGCACAACCTTCTGCACAGAGTGCATCAGTTGTCAAGGCAGATGAAAGTTGCAGCGGTTGTAGCTTCCGAGACTGAATAGAATTTGCGTTCGTGCCTCTAGAGTCGGCTATTGACATGTTCTTCTGCCGATTGTGTAATTTACGAGATTTAGAGTAAAAAATAGTAGGCTTGTGATTTCACTTTTTGCCCTCAGACCTCTTTCCCTCCAATTCAGATAATGGCAATTAAGCATGATAAACAACGAACCTTTAAGTGCGGGATATGAGTTTACTGATTTTTTTTTTGCAAGATGTACTTATTTGATGTACCTCGAATGTATTTTGTTAAATAAATCAAAGTGTCTCGTTAATATTTTAGTGAAATACTGTACTCGTGATAGAAAAATATCAAACATGACAAGACTAATGATATTACAAAATGGCTTAGTATATTGGAGTGAAGGCGTATTCTTCTTTGTTGAAAGTTGATAATAAACGAATCCATCGTACTGTTGCCCAGTGACGAGCCAAACATTGTTTCAGAACATAAGCGCATTTCAAGTTCAGGCCACTTAATTTTTTCAGGTATTTATTTAGTTATATGGAAAATTCCCGGCTGAAACAAATTAATTTTAAATCTATTTTAAATTAAACGTCTTATCAAAATTTACTAGACATGGCGTTTTTCAGAATGCATTCTGTTATGATATGGTTCACTGTTTAAGATAATTATGGACGAAAGAACATAATAATCATTTACCTTCTTTTCTCCAATTACTTGAACATTATCAAGAGATGACGTGACCAGCTTGCTAACATTAACTCTGAAATTGGCCTCTATGATTGCTGGAATTCAATTATCTGTGAAACCACTGTTCCTTTACTCCGCCCCCTAGGTGTTAAAATGTCGAGTGAAAGAAGGTAAGCAAGCTAAAGAGAAAGGTGTTGCTCTGTTTATGGACTTCTAGATCATTACACAAGTTTTATATTTGCTGTATGAGAAGTAACCTTGTTTCAAAAGGTGCTCATACAGGTTTTGTCAGAGAATTTTTACGTGTTATATCGCACTGCTCCATAAAAAGAATAGTTACGCTACGTGAGAAGCACACATTGTTAAAAATGTTTTACTGAGTTGAGTATTTTAATGAGCTAGGCGTTAGAAAAATTACGCACGTTTTAATGCCCATTCGTCTGATTTTCATATCTCCAAGACTAGGAATTCTGTTCGGCTGTGAGCATTTGGGACTAAAAAAACTCAGTAACATGACTTTTGTAATTTAATGTTTAACATGATGTAATGTTTTTAATCCCGAATATTTCCTGTTAGCAAAACTACTCCTTATTGTTACTCAGTTTAAAATCAAACAATCTTGACAATGTTTTGTATAACTTAGTGGAACTAGTAATACGAGATCGGCTGCAAGTCATTATACGTTTTTAGGTCACTGAGACGAATCTGTAACGTAAGAGATTGTGAGTATAATTATAGATTCAATCTGACGAGAAGACTTACAGGAAGCAATTTTTAAATAAACTTGTTACATAAATCGTCTATTTTAAAAAGCGTGAAGATTTTCATTTTCAAATTTTTTACCTCTTATGTGAAGCCACATGACTAATATTTGGCCCTTTGTACTAACTTGTGTGTAAGTTTATGTATGTGTATATATGTGTGTTTTGTGATCACTTTGTGGAAGGGAGCGTAAGAAAACCGTTAACGATTGATTTAACCCGTTAATTGAAACTTCGTTCGAAAGTATTTGGTGGCAAGTGCAAGAGAACTAGGAAACTGCATGTCCTTATTTAGCTCAAGCGCTCATTCCTTCGTCATTCTTGTCTCATTCTTTCCTCCTTCACACACAAACACACACACACACACACATTCACCAAATATGATGAGAGCCTAGAGCTAATCTCGTCTGGGACAATTCCCCTGGGGAAGATGTCTGATGGAGTCGCAAAACCCCTCAAGCCGATGTATAGGTCGGAACCGGATCTCGCATTTCAGCGGGTGAGGAAAACCGCCGCCGCCGTCACCATCACCACCACCACCACCACCAGGGATATAGCATGCACTACACTTGTGGGACTAATGACCTAACCTGGACGGTAGTTGCCCCGCGTGGCATCCAAACTCACTGGTGGTGCGGGAGGCGCACACGGGCGCGTGCGTGGCAGTGTGTCAGTGGACCACCGGCGCTCACCTTGCTCTCCCCCGCCCCGCTGTTTCCCTGCCCCGCCCCCTCCGCCCTTTGACACGCCGCGCCACTGCACGGCGCCTCGGGTTCCCTAGCCAACATCCGCCACCCGACCCCTCGCCCTCGCCCCGCCCCGCCCCCGCAGCAGCTCTCGACGCCCTGCCCCCCCACCCCCCACCCCCGCGCCGCGCTGCCACGCTCTCCCCCTCCCGACCGGGAGAGATGGCTCAGTGTATCAACCTGATGTCACTGCAGTCCCTGTGACCGGGAGGTCCTAGGTTCGAGTCCCGATGGTGGCAGGATTTTCGACACTGGCTTGTCAGCTAGGTCGAATTCAGTCGCTGTCTGGAGGAAAATTCTGGCGGCCGGCTGCTCTGATCGGTAGTTTTCCGTGGTTTCTCCAATAAACTCCAGGCAAATGCCGGAGCAGTACCCTAACAAACGGGCCACGGACCGCGCGCGATCTTTCCTTCCACTTTCTTGTCCTAACCTCTCCTCTTACACACACACTTACACTAACATGCACTACACTACCACATATGCCGGGAGACCGGTCGGGAGCTTACAGCTTGTCCCGGCTGGGGCGGTGCCCCGCTGGTGAGAGATACCTGGTTGAGGGGAAAACCCCGCTAGTCGACGGTAGTCGGCGCCAGATCTCGCCATCCAGCGGGGAAAAGATCACTGCCACCTCCCGAGGAAAACACGCACTACACTTACGGGACTAATGACCTAAGTAGTTGACGCGCCCGGAAACACCAATCAATCAATCTCCCCCTCCCCCTGCGCCCACCCGCAAAGGCGTCTCCGCTCCCGGATTGGCCGTATTCCCCTCCTTCGTCCTGCTCATTTTCTGCCCTATCCTAATTTCCTTTCCAGTCGATATAGTCGCGTCTTGCGTTGTTCTGTGCCTCTCCTATAATGTTGGGGTTTTCAGTATTTTCATCTGTCTTCTCTACTCTAAATATTTCTGAGCCTATGCTACTTATATCCATCTTGGTTTTACACCATTATCTCTGAACAACCATTTTGACTTTGCATCATGTACACCTTGTTTCTCATTCTGTTCAGTTATATTATTTCAGCTAAAATTGTGAATACAGCACTCTCTAGTCCGCCATGAAGATTTTATTCCTTTTTGTATATTGAGTTGTCAATTCTGTGGTTATATCAGTTATTTCTCGCACCGATTGTCTAATGTGTTTTCCCCTTTGTGAATCTGACTATTTTTTTTCCTAATGCTTATGTGCCGTGTTACTACTCCTTACCGTGCTCTGGACTTACTGCTCTGCACTTTCTTTCGTCTTCATCACACTCCCGTCCCTCTGGATATTAAGTAGCTACATGGAGCAGCCTGGTGTTTTGGTTGTACTTCGTATCAAAGTTTCGCGAAGAAAAACCGAGTTTCCCAATGCTGGAAAACTTTTAGTAATATTCTCCTTCGTCCTATGTATAAACCTACGTGCTCCACGAAGATGAGCAGTCCGAAAGGAGTCTTTTTCAAGTAAGATTTCTGATTAAATCTCGCGTCTTTCCCGAAGCGAATCTTCTGATCCTCTTCATTTTCTCTTGATTTCTTTCGATTAGTCAGGCTTATTCCAGATGCACTGCGGCTGATCCTTTTCCGCGAAGTTTGTGTTTGTGAATCTGCGCCGAGAACATTTGCTTGGGCGGTGAAGTAATAGTTCTATCCAAAGAATTTCGTTGAAAAGTTTTAGAAACCCCTTCAGTTTCATACTTGTACATTTCGTAGCTCGTAGGTTTTAATACGGAGATCTTACAATTTTTTTGTTAATGTAAAATTAAAATTTTCTATTAAAACGCAATTTTGGAGAATTTTTCTAGAAAGATGTGTCACTTTATATCTTTACTTTTAATTTTGATTTGTTGTAAACCACACAAGTACCACTTGTGACTCCATGCAACTCACTATTTTCAAAGCGTGTGTATGCTAAAATACTTTTAAGTAACTTATCTTTCTCGCGAATTTCCAAGTTGGCAGTGTGGCTCTGGCTTTCTCAACGTGATAGGGGTGTGTAAATTTCTGCAATTTTATATAGAAGCGCAACTCCATCTCTGGAGGAATTCACTTATCAAATTCTCATCAAAGTGAATCTTTGTAGGAATTCACCTAACCATAATAAAATACACCAGACGGACGGACGTTTTGTTTTCAATTGATTTTTCGGTATCAAGGACCCACAAAACAGGGATTCTGTCTACACTACATGTTGGGGGATTTTCCCCGTTAATTTAGCAACTAAATTTATCCGATTTTTCGTTATCAGGGCCCGGCAACGAATTTTTTTCTGTCGAAAATTTGCCATTTTTTCGCGCAGCATTACATAACTGTCTCTATATTACACCGTATATAAGCACTTATACGTTACTCCGTATATACGTACGTATACAGGAAAGTAAAAAACAACAGCAGGGAAATAAAAGTTGAAATCCATGCATCTCGGGACGTGCACGGGTGAGTGGAAGATTTGTATGATTCCGGAGAGTTGCCGCAGTCCCAATCCCAATCGCTGGGGCCTCTCGGGGGCTCCGCGCCGTGTGGCGCAGCTCGTTGCGAGCGGCGAAGGACAATCAGATGACTGAAGAGACTGGGCTGGTCATCAGGGGAGGCGGACCCCCCGAGGTAGGCATGATGGCTTTCGCCTCTTGTCCTCAAACCCGCAAGCCCTCTTTGAAGGTGATCTCTGAATCATACGCCAGTGCGCGACTAGCAGGCCTCTCCCATGGTCTCTTCGCCGAGTGAACTGCGAGAGAGCCTCTGAGAGGCGACGCTCCTACGTGGCTCAGGGCATCAACTGATGTTCCAGCAGGGCCTCTACGCGGGAGAGCCTAGGTTCGAGTCCCGGCGGTGGCAGACTTTTCGACACAAGCCAGATAGCTAGGTCGAATTCAGCCGCTGGTCTGGGTCTAGTGGCCGGCTGCTAGGTAGTTTTTCGTGTTTCTCCGATCAATACCAGACGCATGCCGGAGCAGTACCCTAACAAACGGGCCACGGACCGCGATCTTTCCTTCCTCTTCCTTGTGCTTTCTCCTCCCTTTACACACATCCATGCACCAAATTACCACACATGCCGGGAGGCCGGTCGGGAGCTTAGAGCTCGTCCCGGCTGGGGCGGTGGGAGATACCTGGTCTTAGGAACTGTCGATTAGAGACATATCAGTTGTAAGTTGCCCTGAGACGTCTCAGCCAGTGAGCCGTCTAGGAGTTAGATGTCAAACATGACTTTCATTTTTTATTTATACAGATTTAAAGCTTAAACAAATGATTACATGTGCACTTTAGACCCCAATGTGTTTGTAACGTGTGTGTATACGCAGTTTTCATTGTATATTTCTGCCGGCTCGGAATTTCCTCGTGCTTTCGAGAAACGCCCGGCGCCTGCTGACGAGCGAGAAGTGCTCGTTTCCAAATACCAAGGGGGTGTCGGGCCGCCTGCCGCCGCCGCGGCCTTCGCTTGTGCGGAATTCCGCGCGCGTGCAAAATAGCGGCGCGGGGCGGGGCGGGACGGAGTGTTCGTTTTTTTTCAGCGGCGCGCGCGATCGGCGCGCGGTTATTTTCGGATGTTTGCGCGGACGCCGCGTCGCGTTGCGATGCGACGCGTGGGGCACGCAAACACGTTGACGAGACGCCGCCGCCCTCGGCGCTTTCCCAAGATGGGGGCGAGGGGCCCATGGAAATAAACAAAAATGAATCACGTGCAAATAATTCCAATATTATTCAAACCGTTTCTAATGTTAGTTTATATTAATTGTTAAATTATTTATTTCTCAGTTTATTTTAATAATTGTAACAAAATAAACTTTTTGCAAGTATAACATTTTAAATTTTGGATTCTAGTTTAAATTGAAACTGTTTCTAATAGAAAAAATAATATCAGTATCATATTATTTTGGTACATCGTCATCAAATTATTTGTAATTTAAAACTACAAATAAGAAAGTATTACGTGGAGTAAGTAGTTATTAGCGTAAGTAAATTAAATAAAATTTTTATTTTAAATTAAATTTGAAAAATGTCTCCTCCTTCTTAAAAATCTGTTGATGTTTCCACTGCGCTGGTTGGAGAGGGCTGAACAGTCATCGGCGTCTTGTCTCGGTTTCTGCTTTACTTGCGAGTTTAAGATCCAAAGAAATAATGAATATAAGAAACGGCAAGAACGAATTCGCTTATTCATCTTCGTTACATTATGTCTATGTTTTCATTAGATTAATCTCTCAATGTTCATCATCAATCTCTTGTTTAACTAATTCTTTCTACACCTTAGTTTGATTTTGTTCTTTCGATATTTTCATTCGTTGTCCTTAATCCGTACTTCTGTACTCTTTCAACCTTAGGTAAACGCGTCCGTTCGAAACTATTGTGTGTGCAGCGTTACTACTGCATGTACTTTTCAGTTTTTTTATATAGAATTATTGCAAAGTATTCTTGCTCACACACTCCGTGACCATCATTACAGCAATTTTAAGTGTGTCTAAATGTTTGCACGGTCGAATGCACGAAAGTGAAACTCTTCATTCAGTTTTGCGGGTTAGTTATATTTTGCCAAGCGTTTTAGCATATCAGAGAATAACGAGAATATGACTCGTAATTCCACTAGTGCTCACTGTTAGTTTGATTTTTCTAACCAGGCAAGTATTGAATGCGGACGTCCATTGTGTTCATTTTAACACACTAATGCAAGCAACAATTATCAGGGAGTAAAAGCTTATTCTGGCGGACAGAATGGGAATTCGCGGAGAGTAGCAGACGCTGCATAAATTCATTCATAAATTGCATAAGTCCATTAATTGCAGAACGTTATCACTTCCGAATTCACTTTGAAAATACCTTGATGTCCGGTAGTTCCAGCGCATTCTCTCATATTGCATATCGGTTCTGATTGACTCCTGCAGTTTTTCAAATCAAGGGAGCTGAACACGGGTCTTTCCGTCCTGAGCATATACCGTATCACTTGTCTCTTCGTGAGCGGCTCATACTAAATCTTATGCCAGCCTCTCTCAAGATTCACTTTACATCGTGAGTGATTTCTCTGCCTCAACGGCTTAGGTCGTTATTTCCATGAGTGCAGTGCATTGTGTATAGTTCCTTCTCCGATGGAAGTGAGATTCGGCGCTGATCTATACGACAGCTTGACGTTTTTTCCTTCTTTTATCTTCCCCAACGATTCACCGACTCCCCCCGCTGAAACAGCTGTAAGCTCTCCGCATGCGTGGAATTGTAGTTTTAGATTAGATTAGCTTTATTATTAATTCTGCAATTAAGTTTGAGGTCTTGGTGGCAGAATACAGTAATTTAACATTACATAACTTAACAATTTTACAAAATTTATAAACTTTACAAATTAACCTGAACATCTCACCGTGCGAGCTTCGTAGCTCTCCACTTCACCACACTTCACTTCACCGCACTCTTGATCACTGAGCTGTAATGTCTTCCTTACACATTCTTTTTCCTTTTTCCTCTAGTGCAAGTACATGTAAGAGTGTGTGATGGGTGAGGACGCGACAAGGAACGAAAATACACACGCTGGCCGAGATCCGTTTTTAAGGAACTACTCCGGCATTCGCATCGAATTCAGAGAACGGAAGGAAAACTACCGAACAGGGCAACCTAATATTAGAATTCTCCGCGAGACAGCTGTTTATCCAGAGTCGAATATCCGTCATTTTCGGGGCACGAACTGTAGGACCTTCCGATCAACAACGCTGCAGAGGCAAGTGTGTTCCCACCGAGCTGTCGCAGCCGTCATGTCCCGTGCCCGCCGCTGTGCACGCGGGCTTTGCGCCTTGTTAGCGTGGCAGGTGGCCGAGTCTGCCCGTGCACGGCCCGCTAACAATGTGTGCAAGTTCCCATGCGCGATAACAAGAACCGCTCTGCCCGCCCAGACGGAGCCTGCCTGCCCACCCGCGCACGTGCTCCTTCTCGTTATGCGGAATACGCACGGGGACCTCCCTCCTCCCCACCCGCCTTGAGACGCGTTTCTCGTTTGTTCTAACGTTTCCCTCAAAGAGGGTGGACGCGTGGCCTTTTTCAGACTTTCACTTCGTGTATTCCTTTCCTAAAATGCGGCGCGTTCGCATCGTTTGTTTGGATACACATATGTGTGAAAGAACATGTTCGTGAGTCTGTTTTCTTGCTTGAAAGTTTGCTTCCAACTTAAAAAATGGTGTTCAATAAAGTTGATTCCTACAAGTCTAGTAATCTCGGGAACATGTATATTTTTAATTTAATGTACTTCGGGAGTACGAGTCCCAGCTGAGAGTCTGATCTGTATTGTGTTCAAAGAGTGTTGATTCCAATACCAATTTTCGTTTCAGGATATGGTTTGTTGAATATTATGGATTCTTGAACGTGAAGGTATCGGATATTATTCCCTTTGATTCGCGAGAGTCTTCAAATCAAGAGCCAATACAGAGAAAACCTTCTCAAGAATTCACATGTCTCATATGGAGATGCAATTTTCTGACTTAGTTCTCCTCTTAACCTTTTTACAATTTTTTGTGTTTATATATTTTATTTATTTTTGTTTATTCTTAAACGGGTTGTAACCATTCTAATTTCTATAATTATTACAGACTTTGTGTCATACAATTTCTCCGCCAGGAAAAGATAATGTCTCTGAGCGATTCATTGAGTGCAAAATTTTAAGAAAATAGCAGGAAACGACTGGTCTGCAGCAGAAAAAAATGTTGAATACAACCACACAAAACATTTTTCCAAAAATTAGCACTTACACTGCCCAAGAACAACAAATAAAATATTCTCGAATAACACTGCAATAAATTAAATTATTCAACAAAACATTTTTCTGGAATACTGCAAATAACATAGTATATAGGCCTATATACATACATGCATATATACATACATTCCATTTAAACGGTTTTTTACATTTCAAGTACAACAAAAAAGTTGCTGTTTCATAACATCACGTAAATAGAAAATATTTTTTGACCTATGCTCTCTTCGTTGGAACCTTGCTGTCGCAAGGGTTGTAAACAATAGTGTGCTGAGTACGAGAATTCAGAAACGATGTATGAGAATAGGGTGAGCAAGACAATCAATCATTTCCATTTTTCCGTCAAAATCGAAGTGGTTTCTGTTGTTTTTTAATTAGATACAGAGATCTTTAGGATGTATCAAAACCTTAGACACCTTGTAAAAGACCAGAGGTTGCATAGTTATCTTTCAATTTTTGCGCGCATTGCAAAAATACTAACATAGATAACGTCTTACAGAATATTCACGATTGACGACACCTTGTTATTTTTGTGTTGTAGAATATTACTGTAATTGCAATTTGGGCTATTGACTGTTAAAAGAAATAAATATTTTTGTAACAAAAAGACGATTAATTTAAATACGGTTCTTGTTTCGTTCTGTAAAAATCGCAAAAGTGTGTTCTGCCCAACCACTTTTTACTTTCCCGTATACGTACGTATACACGGAGTGATATACTTAGTATAGGGAAAGTTATGAAATGCTGCGCGAAAAAATGGCCGATTTTCGGCGGAAAAAAAATGAATTGCCGGGCTGTGAAAACGAATAAGTGGATCAAACCAGTTGCTAAATTAAGAAAAAAAATCCCCTAACAAGTGGTGTAGCCAGAAACCCTGTTTTCTAGGTCCTTGATACCGAAAACCCAATTGAAAGGAAAACGTCCGTCCGTCCGTCCGTCCGTCTGTGAACACTGCTAGCGCCTAAACCATACGTACGATTTCTTCCAAAATGGATATTCCCCGGTCGATCTGATTCTAGTCGAAGCTTTGAGATTTTGAAAAAGATTCTTTTAAATTTGAGGGTACTTTATATGAAGCCCCCCGGGGATTTTCAAAATTTTCTTAAAAACGGCTCCAAATTTTTTCTTTAAATTTCTTGTATGAATAGAGGAAAATACACTTTCTAACATGGCATAGGTCCGATTTTCACGTACAGCTCTGAATTTTCGAAAATTGTGAAAGTTTGAATTTTTTCGGCGTCTTTCTCCAACTACAAAATTGAAGATAGAGACTTTCTTCAAATAAAATTTGTTCTGCATATTGAGTTCTTTAATAAAGGTCATGTAAATGTTTTTCACAATTTTAGTAGTTTTCGTGCAATATTGCGTGCAATATGTGTAATTTTAAAAAATTACAAAAACAATATTTTCTCAAAAACGGCTCCAAATTTTTTCTTTAAACTTTTGGTAGGGATAGTGGTAAATGTACTCTATCAATGACATAAAAGCGATTTTCAGTTGGTTTTTTCAAAAATTACAAAAATGGAAAATTTTTTTACTTGTCTCTCACGTCGTTAGTATTTACATTATCGGCGATTTTTTCACATTATTATATTTACGAGTACATGTGCTTTAAATAATGTCAAGTAAAATTTCTCGAAAACACAACCGTTTTCTGTGAAAAGTAGCTCAAAATTTCGCATTTTCAGAAATGCTCAAACGCCATTTTCTCATATATGGCTGCAATTTGTTTCTTGAAACTTTTGTAACGGATAGTGCTAATTACACTCATTAGTATAGCGTAAAGTTTATTTTGAGTTTTTTTTGTTTTTTCAAAAATTATATAAATGTAAATTTTTTGAAAGATCTCTCACATCTTTAATATGCACATTATCCGCAATTTGTAAAGATTATTATATTTGTGAGTGTAAGTGCTTCAAATGACTTCAAATAAAGTATTTAAACGGCACATAATTTTTAAAAGAAAATTGCCATTTACGGCTAGGTTTTTGTGTTCTTTAATATTCTAAAATTAATGTTTCCGTTCTACCAATAGGAAACCGAAAAATTAAGAAAATGACAGAAAAATGTACTTTTGGCTGTGATAGATGACAGCTGGCAAGAAAGAGTATGTGGCAATTCCGAATAGCTAGCGAAGACCCAAGAAAATAGAAAAATAATACGGGAAAGTCTGTGCCATTCTGTAGCGCCACTAGTCAATAATACTATTTAGGAGAAATAATTAAATGTATTTGTGCAATATTCTCCATGTATTTTCTCTTAAACACATGTAATCCTTTTTGGTTTGTTTCAGGTGAGTACTGAGGGCCTGCGAAGATGAATCTGCAGTTTGGATGCAAAAGATATATTTGTCTCCTAAGGTGATGTATACGAATTTCATTTCTTTTTGGTCTGTACCTGGGTATATTCTATTAAAATGTCTGCTATGAGCAGTGAGTAAGCATTGACAGGTAAGACTCAACACAAAACACTGAAAACGTGATTGCGGTGTTTTGTCTGATGTCGGAATTTAGGTTGAGAGTATTTCCCAGCGACTTGGAAGTGATTTTAAAATAGTTTTACAGAGGATTTCGTGATTATATGCATTCTTTGCTGTACAGCATCTTCATTGTAGAAGTTATTGAACGTTGCCGGCCGTTGAAAGAGTTCTAATTGTGTAATTCACGTTGGTGACCGTGCTGAAACAAAGATGTCTGATCGAATTATGAAACCTTACGTGTTCGGTACGTTCATTTATATTAATCCTGAAGTTGTAATTACATGAAGCTGCATTTTCATGAATGTTGAAATATTGTGAAAGTGCCGAGTCTTGAGGAAGGCTCTCAACCGTTCCGAAATAATACAGCAAAGGAAAGACCCCGAGGCATCTACCACCTATACCAGACAGAAATAGGTCTCAGTACACGCTTTGCGCTTGTCAGACGGATAAGACACGCAACTACTTAGAATGAATTTGGCAAGTAGAGTGTTAAAATAATTCTCCAGGTACAGCTGTAGTGTTCATATCAAAGAAACAATATCAAATTATTATATTATTCCCAAAGACGTGCACATTCCAAAATGTATTCAAGTTAAAAGAAAATACTATATGTTCTGAACACACTTGTAAATTCATTTGTGCTTAATGAAGAAGCGTGTTGCAAGGTTTGTATTTTTGAACTGAAGGCAAACCAGATGTACAAAAACGTTATTAATAGCGGTATTTTGGATAAAGTGATTCACGACATGGCCATGCATTTCATACCAGGTATATATACTAGAGATATATTTTGTTTGGCATGTACGAAGTGTCCGGATTTATTTTCTTCACATCATACGATGGTAGCAAGTCTCTTCGTGTAAATTCAAGTCCATGACTAATGGATTTTATTTTTATTTTATTTTGGTGTTGGGTATAATTAGTTCAGTAAGATGTCAAAAATCAACTTGAATTTCCTTTTTTTTTTCTTGCTTTGTCTCTTGAATACTATAGGTGATTGTCCAGTGTCGTATTGTAAAATGACTATTTGCTTATTTTGATGTCAGGATTCATAGTGACACTCTATTTGAGTTTATGCATAGGTAAACATGTAAACTTCTGCTGTCGCCTAAATTGGACAACATTTCTGTATAATTGGTTGAACTATGGTGTTTTGATAATTTTTCTGATATTAGACATTTATTTTGGATTATTTGTACCTTGTTACTGTGGCAGTGTGCTGTTTTTACCCTTTCGGGGCATGCTTAAGTTGGCGATGATCTTATTATTGATTTGTAAATAATTTTCCATCATTTTATGCTAAGAGATGATTTGAGATTTAAAATGAGATGGAGTTTTAAGATTTTTGTTCGTGATTTGTGAACGGTGTTGATGTGTTCTTTCCATGTTAATTTGTACTTTAATAGTGTCATAGGTATTTGTTTGGTGTTCGGTTTGAAAGTCATTGAATGGATATATTTTGTATGAGTAGTGCGGGAGGTGGTTTGGGTTTTGGAAGAGTGAAAATGTTGGCTCGTGATTTTGCAGCGTTAATGTTGTCTCCATTTTTCTGTCAATTAATGAAAGTTGTTAGATAATTTTGTAGGTTGTCGTGAGTGCATAATTTATCGGCTGAAGTGAAGAATGCTGTGTCGTGTTCCTGTTAGTCGAAAGTTCCTGTTAGATAAGAAGCTGTGTGTAATGTCGTACAAGCAGGGCTTTGTATAGGTTGGTTGTTTCTAATATTGTCAGTGTTATTAAATTTTAGAGAGATAGCAACACGTATATCATGTTGAAGTGTCGCTATATTTGTTCTAATATCGCTTTTCAACTACTAGGTCATACAGCGATAGCTGTAATTACCAATGGGTTTTGAACTGCAGGGGAAACGGTAGGGGAACTTGCATACTGTGTACGAACACACACAAACATCTACACCCTTGGCGGGATTCGAACCTGCGACCCGTCAGGCTGAGGAAGATACGGTTCTTCACCCTAAGCGACCTCGGCTATCTAGTCACTATACTTTGGGACCTTCTAATCTCTTCAATTTTTGCGTCAGTTGTTGGCTTTTCAAGTTAGGATGAAGTTGTCCATTTCTCTCTTGCGTCTCGTCAAAGATGTTTCAGATGTTGATTCCATAACATTCTGTACGTTTGTCGAAGGGTTGCCAATTGTAAATGATACTCTGTTAAATATTATGATGTGGCAATTTTTATCATTATTAATTTATTTCATTGCCCACTGAATTATTGCGGGAAAATTTTTAACCCGAGAACACTTACGGTATTTCGCCCTCCGCAAATACTTATGAGGTGTCTGAGCACCATAGCTGTTGTATATGCAATAAAGTCGACATACATCTAAAAAAAATAATAAATGATGAAAATCTGTCCTTGTGTGGTTTATACTCTTATTTTTGTAAGTTTATTTAGTTTTAAACTGAAAAAACACTGTTGAAACATTTTAAACTTTGAACACAGATCAGCCGTGAAAGGATAAAATAAAATATAGTACAAAATAAGGAAAAAAGATAAGAACACTGAGAAAATAATATTTTAGAATTTTACTCAGCTGCACACACTGGTGTTCTTAGCACAACTCGATTTTGTTCTATACACACTGGTTCCACACAGACACACACATATTGAACACAGAAGGTTTATTTTCCTGTCTCGTGAACGTGAACAGCAACGTCCTTGTTTTGAAATTGTTTACGGTTTTTTCTGTCTTTGGATTTCAATGTTGATATTCCTTTCAATTACTTCCATTATGGTGTCACTGAATAAACATTTCCAAGTTTCAATTTCCGATCTCATTGTCCTAGCGTCACCTTTACATCCAGAGACACGAACAATAATATTTTTCTTGGGATTACAACCTCGCGTAACACATGATTCTTTATTCCAAACGAACATATTTTTCCCATAAAATGCCTCACTTCTTTCTGTGTGGTCAATTTCACTGTTTTATAAGCATCTTCCTCGCCGCAAGAAATTTCACTTCCTTCCTCAGAATATACTTCAATATTGTCCTCACATTCCGATATAACTTCACTTATTTCAGAATCCGAATCATCAGATTCAAGAGTAAAATACGTCGATGGCAAGTCGACGGTTCTCCAGACGGGCTTGGTGAAATGAAACTCAGAGAGTGAGAACACACTGAGTTTATTACAGAAGTGAACAAAATACAAGTTATACAAATTTCTATTACAAAGTCTAAAATGGTTGTGAACCCTTTACAATGTTTCCTTACGAACTATATAGACTACATCCCCACTCCTGTTTGTAAGTACATGGTGGAGGGGGAGACACTTGTTATGGTCAGAGGCGCGGATGCGCTCTGGGTGGCCCTTATCACGGGCGGAGGGGGAACTCCGAGGCAAGGGGCTTGGTATCACGAGGACTGTGTCCCGAAGTGATTTTTCATGATTACATGGAAGTTAAGGGGCAGGCGTTAGTTATTGGAGCCTTCGACGTCTTATCTGAGCGCAGGGCGCAACTGAGATGAATGTTATTAGTATTTATTACGTGCTTAAGATAAAAGTGCGTTAAAATTATCGGGGACACGAAAAGACGGCTTTTCTCTGGTTCCAAGATATCGGTTATCGGGCCTCGTACTTTAATTAAATTCATAAGCCCTGCCTTGCTCCGGAGTACATTGCGTAATGCTATTTACAGCCTGTACGCTCTGTACGTGGGGATAAAGTCAAGCAACATCCAGCCTATGTTCTCTTCAAAAGTGGGACTACTTACTTTTCCTGCCATAGTGTCAATGTCCAAAAGAATATTTCCCCCAAATATTTCACATCCACACTAATGTGAAACGCACACGTAGACGAGAAAATCGCACGCACTACCACTTACGGGGTGCGCGGACATCCCACGACGACTGCACAATACTTTCTGCTTAAAGTAGTACATGGAATTTGCGACTTCTCTGCGTTGAAAATTGTTACTTTTCACTTCCGTACTGTTTCGTACTCAAATTCAGTTGGTCTTTTCTCGAGGTTGTGATTTATTCTTTGTTATTCTAACGTTTAAATCCACAGAATGAATATACAAGTTTCTTTACAGTGTTCGCTGAGAGCGAAATACTAAAACCTACGGGACATTTTGTTGTAAGGAGTATAACGCTACAATAAATTAAATATTTTAACCGAGAGTCTTCACGAATACTTCATTAACGTAATATACTAGTGTGTAAGGCTATAGTACAACAGTTCTTTGCATACCAAGAATATAAAAAAACTTGCTGTTCTGTCACCGTCTTTACCTTCTTTCCCTTCGAAGTAGGACGAATGACTTTGAGTGACCTGCCTAATAACACTCGATATGTGATTACTTCTCACCTAATCATACTACTCTCTGTGCGAGCTATTAATAACTACACACATATTAGGGTCTGGGTTCGTCAAAGACCTACTCTAATTATAATAAAACTAAATATTCCTTGAAAGAAATAGAAGTTTCTATTTTCGATTCCTTCAATTACAAAAAATACACTTAATACAAAGAAAAAAACAATATATACAATAGAAATACACTTATACACATGAAAATTACCCTGCAATAATACTGATAACTAAAGTATTCAAAATTATAAGACTATGTGATTATATAGAAAATTATTTATAAATTCTGGAATCTAATTATTTCTTTTAGAAACCTTTGTTATACCACAAATAGCTATTACTAATTACTTCTAGTAATTCTTGTAATGCCTCTTCACAGGAATATCAATCCAATCCTTTAATTGCTTTTAGCATTCACTAGCCTTTATATTAATAGACTATGAGCTCATGTCTTTACATGAAAGTTCACTAAACTATTCTAATTTTCAATTTACGACAGTCTGTTTTAAACAATTCATTGAATGAATTGAACAACGCACTATGCATTTGAGTTGCATGTAACTTTCTATTATCAGATAGAAATTATTCTCATTTACTTCAAAGCTATAACTTTTGCAAATTGGTTCTTTCTGAAGGTAACGGAACCGTTTCAAAGCGCCCGCAGACTCACGAATTCCTTCAAGGTCTTTTCTCTTGAAGTTCACCAGCTTGCCCCAGCGGTGTCTGCTATATGCTGCGCCCTGCAGGTGGCTCGCCGCAAGGTCAGCAATCTTCACGTCGGTGTCCGCTGCATCGGAGTTACTTCATCCAAGTATAAATGCTATTGGGTCGGATTTGTCCCATTAGAAATGGCATAATATTCACATACGGTTCCTTCCGATTATACGTTAGCAATCCGTATGATTTCTCATTGAATTAGCATTTCACAATCAGTCATTTCACCACATGGTCGTATGATCAATATAATATTAATATATATTAGCATTTGTTCTAGACTATTTCCAATAGTAATAATTTCTTGGTAAAGAATTTGTTATCAGATACGAAACTACCTAGGAATTTATAATCTAAATGGCAAAATTAACGAATACAGGAAAGCATGGAGAGACCACATTGACAGAATGGACACACGAATACCAAAACAGATTCTGAATTATAAGCCAAGAGGAAAACGAAACATAGGAAGACCGAAGAGAAGATGGATAGACCAATAGGAGACGCAACGGAACGAAAGTTCTAATGCTTGCAGCAGCAGAAGAAGAAGAAGGAGAAGAATTTGTTACCTTTATTAAGCTTTTAGAATACTGATATACGCCAAATCCACGAAGCTTAGGACTTCGCTCTTTAAGTTTCCTCGTCGGCGCCTCGATCAAAAATGTCGGGTTTCTTCCAGTTCTGGGCGAAAATCCGCAATATTTGAAGAAATTTCCTGATTGGTTGTGCTCAATCACTGTGGAAATGCGATACTCGTTCTAATTTGCTGTGGCGTCATCTCTGTGGGCTCGTCGTAACTTCGTCAATTTCTTATTCGGCCACGTCGCGTTGCGTCTGTTGGCCCAGTTTCAGATGTGACCGCTAGGTGGCGGTTACAGTTCCAAAACGCAACATGTGAATAAAGAAAAATATTGAATAGAGAGTGGTCTCTTCCTAGAAGCCTATATGACGCATGGCATCAGCTGTATCGTACTGAATATGAGATTTGAGTCGATACGTACGGTATGAGAATAGACGGACAACAGTTAAGTATTTATTTTTATTTTTTGTCAAAATCAACTTCTCACATGGCCGGAGTTTTCATTCATGTTCTGTGCGCAATGGAAATTAGTAATGTAGATGTCTTATCAACAGAGTGAAAGAATTGGTGAGAGATTCTTGAGAGACGTCAGCTATTATTTTTCTAGTGGTTGTACCGTTGGTGCTTCCCAAAGAAAATTCGAAGTTAAGGAAGTATCTGGAATTCGCAAAAAGAGAGAGTCATGGTCGATTTAACAGAAAGCTGGTGTTTGGAAGCTTACTCTCGGACAAGAAATGTTTTCTACACAATGTCCGAAAAGTTTAAGTCTACAGAAATTTCTTCACCCTGGGTGAAGTGCTTGAAATGCACTATTTTTCATCTGAAATCAAATTGATCATGACTTATAATGTTATATTTGCTGTTGGTAATAAGAATTGTGTGGATCTGGAAAGTATTATTTTCAGTAATTTGCTAGATTGCTTAGAAAACGGATTAGTTTATGTCTTTGTAGTTGCAAGCTGCTGATGGCACAGGGATATGGTGGTCTTTTCTTGGCGGTTTTTCGTAGAACTAGCGTGTCTGTAGACACATCGCAAACGTGCTGTAGTAAATTTTGGAGTTGAAAATGAAAAATTGGAAGTTTTTTTTAGGGATTTTTCTACGTTGTTCATGTTCTTTTTGTTCCTGAGACCTTGACAGTGAGAGTTAGGGTATATAAATTAATCCAAAGTTTATCGGATTTATTGGACATATATAGGTGTTGTTCGCAATGTGCACATAGACGGCATATGGAAATATTGTCTTATAATTCTGTACTTGGACAGAAATTATATTAATTTATCGTCTCCTTTAAGTAGTGAAGACCCCTGATGGTACGTAAAAATCTTTCATTACGGGAGTGAGCTGTTCGTTTACTAAGAAAGTAATCAATTGGTGAACAGTTTTATATTATTTTACTTCGTGATTTCTAGTACAGTAGATTCTTTTTAATTCGAGCTCCAAAGGGAACAAGTAAAATTTAGAATTACCAGCGATTTTAAATAAACTGCAGAAACGTTTATATCAAAGGTTAATTTATTTGACGTGTTATGTACTTATATAATTGTTAATCAGTGATATTCTTTCGTTAGTCTTATATTACTGACAGTTAAGATGAAAAGAATTCACGTTTAAAAGTAAACAAAATTGAAAATTTGCTATAAAGTGTGCCGATTTCATCCATAATCTTGCATACAGGTACCATGAAAGATGTATGTAAATCAATGCTATATTGTTGAATATATGTTAGCCCTCTTACATTCCGAAGTGCGGAAGTTTAAAAAAATAGCAAACTGCAATATTGTGCATGCATCACATTTGCGGCTGCAAACGAGTCAGAACTGTGATTACTTCTGCTATTTGTGCAGCAAAAAGAGTCGTATCTCGCAACAACTCGTATTTGTACATAGATATGTAATTCTTTGAATCTACCCGTTCAGATTTAATTGATATAGAATTATCATATCCTGTCTTAGAACAATCCAATTTTTAACGAACTTCACCGGAACTCTCCTATGCTTCTCAAGAGAAATGCGAAGCTTTTGATGCAAACGAACTTCAATTTAGTCAAATAACAAGCACTTTCATAACCGTGGGCATTAGTCCTTAGTGTTCCTCATACTCGATTTCTAACGGAATTAATTTCTTTACTCTGGCTGGGAAAGGTCGCGTCTGTTTGTTTTCCATAAAAGTTTCCTTTTAAAGTCGGTCTTCGTGCCTGCTTTACGCGATACTTGAGTACTATTGTAGAACATTTTGGCGTAGTCGGAGTTCAAATTGTCTTGGCGATGATGCCACTGATATATTTTGCTTGGTTGGCTCTCTGGAGCGAAGTTGGCTTCTCCATCATTTTTTAAAATTTATTTCTTCTTTTTCAACAAATATTATCCTTCGAGGTTAATTATTTAACACTCAGTTTGGAATTTTTAGTAATGGCCATCCGTAAACAGTGATTTTTATTACTCGGAAGAACGTAATATACACTGGGATATGTTTAATGAAATTTGGTTGAAGGACGTTTCAGTTATGACAGTTTTCTGGAATTATGGTGATTTGAATCGCTCTTTGGAATGTCTGGATTTGGGTGAGTATATTCAACAATATAGAGGGTATGGAGCATTGTAACTTAGACTGAAAATTAAAAAGCACGGCGAAGAGTGAAGATATTTGATAAAAATTGTGAGCTATTTGTGTTAGATGGTCGCTTAATGAACGTACATTTAATTATCTGCGAATCTGGATGTTTGGACCAGGGGGACTTTAAAGTTCTTCTTAAAAATTCGTTTTGGATGGCTGTTAATTTTTTGAGATTTCTAGGGGCAGCGCTTTCCCAAGCTGGGCATTTGTAAGTCATGGTTGGTAGAATTAAAAATTTACTAAATATCAGTCGACATTCAACTTTCAGTGAAGGCAGGTGGACATTCAACTTTCAATGAAGAATGTGCATTAATTAGACGGAATAGTTTTGTTATTTTTGCTGGTTCTTTGTTGGACATTGCATTAATATGAGTTTTCCATGATAATCTTTTCTCAAGTAACATACCAAAGTATTTTATCGATGAGGAGGTCCACGGTATATACGCGTTGTGAAGATTTAATTCGGTAGGGTTTTTGGGACAGCCTAATGTGGAAATGTTTACTTCGCATTTTAAATGGTGCTTTTTATTCTCCATTTATGGGTTCAGTTAACTTACTCTTTTAGAGTTTTTTGAATATAATCTTTGGATATGGCAATGCCGTGCGTTGCGCGTTGCGAAAAGGGTGCATCTATATAAAATACTATCTTGGAGTCACCCTCAATTGGGGTGTGTCATAACACCGATCTTGATGTTGTAGGTGCCCTTTCCCTCCTTAGTTTCGCAGCTGGTTTTTTTGAATTATACAATACTGAATTATTCCTGAAGTCATCCGTTGTTGTTCATGAACGTCTTTCCAGACGTTGCCATTTTCTCTCTAGGAGTGGTGTACATTGAGGGTATGAGCAAACTCTAACACAATTGCGGACCTCTCTGGTATGGGATTAACGAAGCGCCAAGTCGTCCAGGCACAGCACACACAAAAGACCTGAAGGGCAGTGAGGAACCTGAGCTATGAGTCGGCTTGCGCTCTAGCCATCTTCTGGAAACTGTTTTACAGTTTTACTTGCAGTCATTGGTTCGGGAACATCTTGTTGCCACCAATCCTTACATCTCCACGTTTCGTCTTTGCCAGGGTCTATCCGACTTGACCACCTCTTCACTCATCCAGTGCACATACCCACGCTACCTCGAGTACTCAACTTCCAGTCTGTTCGAAATGGATTTTTATACTAAATTTCTCACATTTTTCGTTGTTTCTTAGTCTGAGCTGATATTGACATGACAACAGCGTCTCCAATTTCTCGTTTGCAGCACTCTTAATTTATTTTTCCAATGTTACATTTTAGTTCTTCAACATTACCATACACTACCATTTACATTTATTAACAAGTATTCCATTCACTGACTCGGTTTCTTTCTTAAGTAGTCCTGTAAAAGTTGCAGGTGTACAGTCACTTTTGACATCTTTGAGAGCGCTAGGAGTCATCTTTGAGGAATCTAGGAATGCCTTAATTTCAAGTAAAAAATACTGAAGAAGTATTTTTGTTATTTCAGAGCTAATGATATATTTTTTACTGGACTACTTTGATTCCCAATTGTTGCGAAAATAGCTTGAGTTGTTGGGAGAGCTTTTGAAGATATAGTGCAGCAGACTACTTCATATCGTTTTAATTCATTGACACAAGGGACAATTCAGAAAACGATAAGTATTTAAGAACTTAGTATACTTCGGCGTAAGACTCATTGAGTATTAAAGAAATTGTCAGTTTACCTTTGTCTGGGCGCAAGGAGAGCGTTTCCTACTGTTTCTTATTCGTTATTAAATAATTTTTGGGGCTCATGGCGTATTATACGCGCACGTTGTCTTGAGCTCCGGAATACCCTCCCCTCCTTTTCCATCATTAGATGAATTAAGGATAAATTATAGCAACGAGAGTTGTAGACAAAATCTGATAACCAGGAATGTTCACTCTCGTGTAATAGAAATTATTTTGCATCGTAAAACGTACTACAAATTTGAGACAATATTTTTTTGTCCAAATAACCAAACTCCCCACTCGTCTCGCAGCTAGCGAAGTGAGAGTTTAAGAAAACAGGCGCGGATAATAGGCGCTCTTTTTGGCGCGACCTGAACCGCTGGTGGTCAGGGAATACAGCTTTCAACGGTACCAACCTTGCGTTATAATACAACCTTTACGGTACTCGATACGCACGTATTTCCTAGCTCCTATTGTCCGGAGTCTACCCGCTGTGAAACCGCTCTGTTTCTCTGATTTTTCAAACAATGCAATCTCCCCGCGTCTTAAACGGAATCTCTTTTGATTCTGAGAATTGGCTACAATGTTTTGCTGTCGCTCGGGACGTGGCGCAATCTATCGAGCTTGTTTGAAATCAGTTGATGCCTCATTTCAAAGAGAAAATACGAGAAATAACTTCCCGGTCTTTTTGAAAGAAGCCTCCAGTTTTGAAAAAAAAATAAGACTTGGAGGCGCCATATTTGAAATGTGTGTTCTTCGCTGTTAATTAGCGCCAACGAATTGTTATAAATGATGGAACTCAAAGAACGGCGCCAAATTTGAATGAATTTAGCTGCCCATGAGCCAACATTTTCCAGAGTTAATGATGTATATTTTTACTGGAGTACTTTGAGTCCTATTGTACCTCTATATTTTAACTTTGTAGAAGTTTCGGAGAACCATACTCACCTATTCTCCTATTCCATAGCCCCCTCCCCCGTGCTTTCCAAAGAGAAACTTGTCGGGATTTCTTCACACAGTGTCGCTTTGCCATCGCTTCCAGACTTTGTACTGGGCTGTCACTGCCCCCGCTACGCCCTCACCACCGACACCGCGACTGTCACACCTCTGCCATCGCCACATCTCCACCACCGCCACCACCATCACCACCGCCGTCGCCACCTCCACATATCCACCACCGCCACCACCATCAACCACCGCCATCACCGCCACCACCACCACCACCACTACCACTACCACCATCACCACCACCACCACCAGCAGCAACAACAACAACAACAACACGGTTACCACAAGCAAGCATCACCACCATTACCACGCCGCCACCACCAATACTCCCACCGCCTCCGCCATCCCCTATTGTCGCCGTCGCCACCACTTGACTGCCGCTACATCACCCAGCACCACCTCTACCACTTCATTGTCAGCTCCGCTACCAGCACAGCGGCATCACCACGAATGTCGCCTTTGCCAAGGCCACCACCTTAGTCGCCGGCGCCGCCGCCACCACAAACACTACCTCCACCATCACAGCCACCAACGCCTCCGTCACCGCCGCCCACACCGCCACCGCCGGGCGCGTAATCGCCGCGTTCCCGCGCGCCGCCAATTTCCGCGCGCGCATTGATGGATGGCTGCGGCGTGCGGCGGCGGTGGTGGCGCTCCCGAAGCGCTCCCCGACCGTAACCCACCGCAACGCCCCTCCGCCGCCGCCGCCGCACGGAGAACGCACAGCCAGCGGAGGAGGGATTGCGGCGGGCTAAGCCCCGGCCCGAGGAGATGACTGCGAAGAGCTCCATCAATTTGCGCTTTTGTTTCGGGAAGGCCGTTGAACGTTCTCGCGCGCCCTTGCTGCGCCGCCGGGAGGTCGACGATCTACGAAGGATAGCAACGGATCTCTTTTTTTGAACGGTGGGCGTGGCCGAACAGTATAATCTTTTGGGTTTGGGATTTGACTCTGTTTCAGTATCTTGCCTTTAAGAGTGCTCTCATTCTACCTAATTGGGTGATTTTCATAAAAATAGCGTGAGTAAAGAAAAATGGCGTAAAGAATTATAAAATAATACGAACATTTGATTCTTAACACACATTTAAAGGAAGATACTGCATCCTCGTCCATAAAATGCAAACGAATCTCATTGCTGAGATCAGAAGATTTGTTTCTAACTACGTCATTAGAGATATAAAATTGTGTTTACGAGCGACGAATTGTTGGAACTCAACGAAGTTGTTACATAGTATGTCGTGAGGGGTGAAGGGGAAGTAATGTAGTAGGAAAAGATTCCAACTCGTCTTTTACCTGAAATGATTAGCCAGAAATATCCTTCCTGTGGGCGTTTGTGATTGCCTTGAGGTCTTGCGGCGCAGCACTTGACCGACGGCCGAGGCGCCGCGCGGCTGCGACGTCGTCAGAGCGGAAGTCGCGCTGCCAACTTCGCACTTGCCACAGCGGCCCTGGCCTTGCGTCTAATTACGAGCGGGAGGGAAGCGACCGCATGAATATTGCATGCGGACCCGCGCCCACGGCCGCCGCCGTCCCCGCCCGCTGCCCCTGCTGCCACCGCTCTCGCCGCCGACTCGACCCGCCCCGCCGTCGCCGCCGCCGACTCTCTGCCCGTACTCGCCCGTCCCTGCTCATCCGCCCTGCCCCGCCCTGCCCAGCCCAGCCCCTCCCGGCCCCGCCCAGCCCAGCCCAGCCCAGCCCCGCCCTGCCCAGCCCCGCCCGGCCCCGCCCGACCCCGCCCGACCCCGCCCGACCCCGCCCGGCCCCGCCCGGCCTCGCCCTGCTTCGCCCGGCCCCGCCCGGCCCCGCCCGGCCCCGCCCGGCCCCGCCCGGCCCCGCCCGGCCCCTCCCAGCCCTGCCACCCCAGCCCCTCCCAGCCCCGCCACCCCTGCCCACCCCGGCCCCGCCCAGCCTCGCCCGCCCCCCCAGCCCTGCCCACCCCAGCTCCGCCCGTCTCCCCGCCCCCCACCCAAGCCCTACCCACCCCGGCTCCGCCCAGCTCCGCCCAGCCTCACCTGCTTCGCCAACTCCACCGTCGCACCTCATCCCCACCGACGCCCCCTCCCCCGCCGTCGGCGCCGCCGCACCTTCCTCCCATCCTCTGCCGCCGTCCCCGGCACCGTTCCATTAAGCGTGAGGGTGGGCACAGCTCCGCTGGACGGTTGTGCGCGTGTCCGCGAAGAAAGAAGCAGAAGCCGCGGTGATGTCGGTGGCGGGGCGACGGTGACGCTGCGCCCAGTGGTCAGCTCGCCTGCAAAGCCAAAAGCGTCCTTCACTTGGGCTCTTTGACAGCGCGAGGAGGGGGGGAGGGACTGACGCCGTCAACGCACGGCGCATACGACCCCCGCGTTTGTCTTTGAAGCTTCCTGCTACATCGCCGACACCTGCTAACGACGCAGTTTCGTCTCGGCTTCTACGGTCACTTCAGGCTGCCGTGTCCCGTCCGCTTTGCCTTTCTACGGGGAATAGCGTTGTGTCTACTCATGTTACGCTTGCATCTATGAAACTGCTTCATTTTATTTGGGAGCCAATTATTGGGGAGCCAATTTTAGAGAATTATACGTGATTTCCTGTTCGAAAAGATATAACAAAATATTATAAAAATAATATAACAATAGAAGTCATGAATCCAGAACGATGAAACTGTTGGCGAACTGAAGATCACGAGGGCGCAGAGGTTGTCCTTATACGCTACCATAGTGATTAGCTAAAGATCATGTTATCAACGCACTTCCTGTTTTTACAAATTAATCTTTATTAAAGATATTATATTGAAACATTTTTACAGTATAGTTTACCACTTAAAAGTGAGCAGATCAAAATGCTTCTTTTATGATGCGACGTTGTAGGTCGTAATGGATGCAAGAGTAAGGAATCTTAACGACTATTAAAGTTCGTTAACTTAACGACTATTAAAGTTCGTTAAACCCTGGTTGCTTTATGCGATTTTTAGGACTGACGATTCAGTATGACACGTGGACAGAATCACTAGTTGGCACATGTTTCGAAGAAAATAAGTGCTTGCTTGCTTGCTTGAAAAACATAATTTTTAATTTTTTACCTACGTAATTTTGTTTTGACTTTCCTCGAAATCCTGTTTCCATGATACCGTAACCTGCAATTGAATTGTTCAAGCTCATAAGAACGCACTTCAAACCGGTCGATTCAAGGCCAACCGAAAAGCAGAGTAATACCGTGTGTTATTACCGCTCGTCCACACCTTCTCTGCCCCGGCACAAGCGCACGTAGTTAGGGAGTTTTTGTCCGGCGAAACCTTACAGCAATCGACAGCATTATCAATCTGCGCAAGCGCAGTTCTAGTTTCTCATCACTTTTGTGTATTTGTGCACGTGCAGGAGATCGAGATTGCAACCGAAAGAGGTGGCTCAGGGAATCATCTGATGCTACTGAAGGGCCTCTGGCCGGGAAGTCCGAGGGTTCCACTCCCCACGGTGACAGGATTTTCGACACTAGCTACTTAGCTAGGTCACCGTCTTGGGGAGAATTCTAGCAGCCGGCTGCTCTGATCGGTAATTATCCACGGTTTCTCCGTTCAACACAAAGAGAATGCCTGAGCTGTACCCTAACAAACGGGCCACGGAACGCGATCTTTCCTTCCTCTTATCCTATCCTCATCCCTTACACACACACACACATTAACATGCAATACACTATCACCCATGCCAGAGATCGGTTGGGACCTTAGAGCTTTTCCCGTCTGAAGCAGCGGGAACCGCGTTGGTGGGAGACATCTGGTTGGGGAAATCCCAGCTAGCCGACGGTAGGTCGGCCCCGGATCTCACCATCCAGCGAGAGAATAGCACTTCCACCTCTCGAAGAAAGTATATACACTACACTTATGGGGCTAATGATCTTAGCAGTTGATGCGCCCGGAATCACCAATCAATTAATCAGTCACATTGTAACTCGTCTTGTGTATTTTCGTTGGCTGAAAAGGATACACTAATGTCAATAAGAAAATGGGGTGAACACTCCACTATTTCCTAGTGGACGAGCACCGCTGTCGCATAACCCGTCCGGTCCTGCGAAACAGCGGTGAAGGCGGAGACGGCGGTGGTGGTGGCGATGGCGTCCGGTAACGAACGGTCCACGTCGTAAGGAGTTGTTAGAAGTGAACTGACAGTCATTAAAATGACGGGAATAGTGAATTCTTTAATTACTAATCAATCAATGGAGATTGCTATGCGCTGTGCCGTGCAAAACCTCCCTATTTTCCACCGCTGGTGTTCTCTCTTGGTGGAGCTCGTTTTCTCGCCCTTTACGCGGCTCGGGGCGCGTTCTTGCCCGAGGTCGCCGCCGCCGTCGCCGCAGTCTCTTGCGCGTCGACGTCGCCGTCCGCGCCAGAAGGGAGCGTCGTCGCCGCCTTGTTAACCCTCCGCCGCTGCTCATTTGCATACGAACAGACGCGCGCTGGATCCGCGCTGATCCCGCCATAAATCAGAGCGCGCTTCCCCGCTCCGCGCACCGCCTCGCCGCGCCACGCAGCGCTGCGGTCGCAACTCCCACGTCGCGCCTCGACGCCGCCCCTTGCCACCCCTCGCCACCCCACGCCTCCCCTTGCCACTCTCGCCACCCCTCACCGCCCCTCGCCACTCTCGCGGCTCTCGCCCCCCTCGCCGCCCACGCCGCCCCTCACCGCCCCTCACCGCCCCTCGCCGCTCCTCGCCGCTCCTCGCCGCCCTTGCCCCCCTCGCTGCCCTTCGCAGTTCCTCGCCGCCCTCGCCGCCCCTCGCCGCCCCTCGACGCCCCTCGCCCCCCCTCGCCACCCCTCGCCGCCCTCGCAGCCCTTGCCGTCGCTTGTGCCGCGATGACACAGCCAGGATCTGCGTGAGATGTTACGACAGTCCCTGGCGTCCTCATACCGCTTCTTCTGCTTTGTGCTACAGCCAAAACACACAACGGATTTCTTTCCTCTGGTGTGTTGTTCCCGGGCTTAGTATATTTGACCATTGCCCATCCCGGACCTAGATGAATTGTTGGACAGCTTTTCAATTCTGCATTACGTGATTGCTTAATACCACAACATGGTTTTGACTTCCATATTCGACACCAGAGTAATGACACAACAACGGTGTGTGCCAGACTCAGTTCCCAAGTCAATCGGCGCTTGTAAAATGCTGCCATCTGCTTCTGGCGCTACGATCTTACTTAGCAATCTCGAAATGCTTCTTCTGCTCTTTCACGGCTGTGGATGCGCAATCGTTTTGGATATCTTTCGCCAAACATGTTGTTTCCGGTCCCCAGGCTTTCTGTACATGTCCGTTGCCTCCCACCCCTCCGAAATGAGGTTCAGTTTTGCACCACTTGGACGCACAGCGCTACTGACTCCTACGCTCGTCACAAGTGCAACAACACAACTGACTCTGCCAGATGCAACTGCCACACTGCACCATCGCGTGCGGCGATAAGGCCGCCCCTAGCGTTTGCAAACTGCTTTTCCTGCGTCCTAACTGCTCTGAATGCTCAGCCGTTTTGGATTTCTTTCTCCAAGTACGTGCTTTCTAAAGCCTGGGATTTGGATACATGTCCGTTACTCCGATATGAGCTGAACTACATTCAGTTTTCGATTTCGCATCATTTAGACGCCTAACGCTACCAACCGTTCTTTTTTATTGTTTCCATATCTTTCCGTGTCTTTTCGAATATTAAAACAATAAACTGTATCATGATCCGTTGCTGTTATCTTCCAGCGTACTGGAGAACTACATAGAGTTTTTGAAACCTTTCATTGGGCTTTGGGGTTTTTCATTCACTGTTTCCTGCCTCATAACGCATCTACTTCTACAAACCATGTGCTCGCCATTTCGCATCTTTTCGCACGAAAATTGTTAGATTCTAATTATCGCGTTGCAGTTTCGAAACATTTTTTGTTATGGAAGAACATTGTATACTGTACAACGCAATTTTAAGAAAAACTCGGCACTTTCGTAACAACACGCAATACACGTGGAAAACTTAATAAAGAACTATTTTGCTCTTTTTTATCTGTATATTTTTCATATAAGCTGTTCGATGGGAATTGAGTTTTTTTTTTGGATTCTCGTGAACTATTCCTCAATAATTTATATCATTGTAGATTCATGACCATGGAAATGTTGATCATGGGATTTGGTTGGAGTGAATTAAGACATTAAAACATTGTTTGCCGACATTTCAGAATATTTTTATTCCATAATCAGGGAAGGTGGTAAAAACATGAGAACAAAATCATAGATATAGAATTAACAATTACAACATAACAGCATACTGTACATAATGATCACAAACTGTACTGAGCTTACTACAAGATACACATATGGTTACAACTATAGAGGGAAGGCTCTCAACACAATTTCGTACGGAATTGTTACTGTGTGAGGGTCCATCCCGCCCACGTCCATGGATTCGAAATGGGCGGAAACAGGCAGAAACGTGCAATACTTGAGAAGCGAAGAATAAATGTTTCTTCAAAACACTGTCGAAAGTAGTACCAACTTTCTCTTAGTCGTACAACAGGACAAGTCGTTTATTCTCGGAAAAAGCATTTGAGATAACTATTTCTGGAGATATCTCCACATTTTACAACCGGGCCATAATGTAAGTTATGCCATTACCCCCCCCCACACACACACACACACACATAGAAAATGTTTCTGGTTAACAGAAGCAGATGCGCTGTCTCAAGCAACTGGGAAAAATTTCACAAACCTGCCATCACGAAGATTACAACCCGTTTCACAACCTTTGAAAATCCTCAATGAGGTTTCAAACGCTGGCAAACGAAGACGTGAGAGCCCCCTGGGATCGAATAACAGAAATACAATCAGTGAGCAGAAATGCATATCAGCGATAGAAATGCAAAAACACGCAAGTGACACGTACTTCGGTAAATACTGTACGGACATATGAGATGATGATGTTAGTAGTGATATTAATTCTATCAGGCGCGTATGCGGTGTTTAGAACTCACTTCGAAAATTTGAGTACGCAGTACAAAGACCGATGAACATATCTTTCGCCATTTTCCCAATCCGATGCCTATACTGCGATTTTCGTAACTTTGTCCCTGACAGGAGTCACCTGTTTCTCTGCCATCCAATCAGGAGCTTATATTTCGCGACAGTGACGTCACTATGGTGACGTTCAAGCACCCGATTGGATAAAACCGTGAACAGCTGATTTTTGTCAGGGACAAAGTTACGAAAATCGCAGTATAGAAGCAGACCGCGCAGTCCTGCAGCGACGCCGCGGGAATATGTCTTCCCTAAGCGCTCGCTTTTTGTTCACGTTCACAATGCGGTTTCCTTTTACGCTCCCCGCAAAAGCCACTATGTGATTTCATTGTAGTTAATGTACTCCACTTGCACAGTGAGTCGTCACTTAATAAACTTTTTATTTTGAATATTTTACGAAGGTATTAACCTATATTTTTAAACCAGAAATTCCGTACCGTAAAGAAGTACTTTCACAAAAATGACACTAAGCGCTGATCGTAGGAAAGTGAAATGTCTAAAAATTCTTCCGAATGGAGTACATGCTCGTTTTTTATTTCTACTTTCACAATGAATTTTATCTTCTTTTTTTTTCATTCTATTTAATGCGTCTGTCTGGAAATTTTGAATCGCTATGTGTGTACCTCAAACACTGGTTGTTAGGGAGGATATTGTTGTAGTACTTCTCTTGGATTAATACTTACCTACTGGTTATATAGTAGTGCAATCGTGTCTGCGTTGAGGTGTTATAAATTGCTTTCCTTCGAAATGTTTATTTATTTATTTACTTACGTCAAAAAGAGTTAAATACTGTGTGTGACGAGCTATGGGGAGAAGTGGAATTTGTGCACGTTTTCATAATTCTGTGATCTCTATCCTAAAACATATTTTAGTCGAATTTTGAATACTGAAAAAGAGCGTTTTTTTCAAGTTTTGTTGACAAAATATTAGTTCCTTTATAATAAAATATATTTTCAAAGGTAAATTAGCTATAAATTTCTTAACCCTCATCATGTTCTTCATGAAAGAATAATACATTTTGCCGCGATAATGTGGAAAACGATAATTTGAATAACTATATTTTCCACTGAAATTCAGAAGACGTGCACAAAAAATGAAGTTACAGTTATATGTTTATATGTTACATTATATGTTTGTTTGGCAACTAGTGACAAACTCTCTGGCTTGATTGGCTTTATCCTCATCCCTGTCAAATCGATTGACACGGACATATAACCCTAAACCAAACTTTTCGTTGTAGTATTAGGATAATTGGATTTGCACTTCCATAAGGGAAAATTATTTGCCTTTCAGGGTAATGAATTGGTAAGTTACATTTTGATTTTCCATTTGAAAAGAAGAGCTGATTTGATGTTCAGCAGCGCATTGAGCGACATTTTCATAATTCTTACGATACATTTTGACAACAATGACGTGTGTGTAAACAAATTGACAAACTCATTACATTTCCATTAGCCTTTGTTTAGTATCCTTTTCTTAAACGGATCGTTTCCTGCATAGGGACAGTATTTTTTTTTTCGATTACCGTCTTTTCAGCCCGATGCCCTAGTTTGACACCGTCGTACGTTGCCACGCGCCACTGCATGACAACTCGCCCTTCAATTCTTCCGCCTCCAGTTTCCGCTGCACAACGGGCAGACACGGAACAGAAGGCACGATTTCAACGGACTCAATGTTTTCCTAATTATTACGATATATTTTAACAACATAGAAGTTTGTGTACAGTGTTATTATTGCCAGGGAATATTTCAATCAAAGAAGACGTTTACATGCATGTCCGAGACATGAGACAAGAAACTATCCTGACGTAGACTTTAAGCTATTGCTAAACCCAGAACAAAACTCAAAAATAATTTGTCAACGTCTTTTTCACACGAGTGGCTTCACGGCAGAACACTTTTCATTACTTGCTTTGTCGTTGCATTTAACACAATATGTCTTCGGTTTGGATGGGCATGATTCTAATTGGCATCTTCTCAGTTTTTCTCATTTCCATAGAAAGTGTTGTCGACCATCGTTCCGAGCAACTGCTGCAGGTTTTGGGTCCATGCGTTCTAGGAAGTCTTTGGTTTCGTGCGAATGATTATTCAGGTTGGCAAGGGAGATTTCCCTCCTAAATGCCATCATTGCGAGTGGTTTCTCGCCATTTCGCTTTGATACCAGCTCATTAATAACTCACGAATTCACCAGCGTCATGCTACATTTACGGATGAGTATCGGTGACCAATACCACTTTTTGCCCCTAATATCAATGCAATACATTGCGAGAAATCAATCGTGTAAATCAACTCCTCTCATCCCCTTTTTGTACGATTTTACCACATTTGGCTGAGGAATTTCAATAGAGAGAGCGTAGGCTTCCGCGGCCGGAGTCAATATTAAGTTGGCTGTCCGGGTGACGCCGCGTCCATGGCAAAGGTGCCGACGTTTCGGTCGCCATTCTGCGACCTTCCTCAGGGCGTAATGCCAGGGCATTACGCCCTGAGGAAGGTCGCAGAATGGCGACCGAAACGTCGGCACCTTTGCCATGGACGCGGCGTCACCCGGACAGCCAACTTAATAATATGAATTTCAATAGCTTTACTTCCTTGGCGTGAATGTTTTCATGCTGAAGTAACTGGGCGATAAGAATCATTATTTGTCACAGGAGTGACGATAGGTTATCGTTCCATCTAGTGAAAGAAAACTCATTGTTTTTATCTCAGTATTGACAAAACGTTCGTCTCCCAGATTTTATCATTTGCTTAATTGGACAAATACATGATATCTCAGTGGATTCCCTGCAGCCAAAACCAAATTCTCCACTACAGACAAACCTAAAGGTTTCAAGGTTGTTGATTATCTAATGGGGCTTAACTGATCAATTCGTTTTTCGCGAAAAGAGGAGAGCAACTCGCTGAGAGCAATTGCTATTTCTAGATCCTACAGGAAGACGTTTCCTAAAGTCTGAAACACAAACACTTAACTAAATCCTAGTTTATTATGTAGTTTATTATGATCTACATGTGCACATGGAATGATTGACTGATGGCCCTTATGATAAAGTTATGAAATGGCATTATCGTTACCTTTCTATTAGCCATTGTTTAGGTTCCTTTTTTTGAATGGATCTTTTTTTTGCATAGAAACAGTATTTCTTTTTCGATTAGCGCCTGTTCCAGCCCGATGCCCTAGTTTGACACCGTCGTACGTAGTCACGCGCCACTGCATGACAACTGGCTCTTTAATTCTTCCCCCTCCAGTTTTCGCTGCACTCGGACCTGAAGGCACGATTTCTACGGACTCAAAGTTTTCATAATTATTACGATGCATTTTAACTACATAGAAGGTTGAATACAGAAGTATTATTGCCTAGAAACATTCCAAACAAAGAAGAATTTACATTTATATTCGAGACGTGAGACAATAAACTATCCCGACGTAGACTAAGCGATTGCTAAACCCAGAACAAAACTCGCAAAGAATTTTTCAACCTGTTTTTCACACAAGCGGATTCATGGCAGGTCCTTTTCCATTACCATTGCTTACTTTATCGTAGCATCTAACACAATATGTCCTCAGTTTCGATGGGCATGATTTCAATTGGCATCTTCTCTGTTTATCCCATTTCCTTAGAAAGTGTTATCTACTATCGTACCGAACAACTGCTGCAGGATTTGGGTCCTTGCGTTATAGAAAGTCTTAGGTTTTGTACGAACGATATTTCAGGTTGAAAAGGGAGATTTGCCTCCTAAATTCTAACATTGCGAGTGGTTTCTGGACATTTCGCTTTGATATCAGGTCATTAATAACTCATGCATTCACCAGCGTCATGTTACATTTACGGATGAGTATGGGTGACCAAAACCACTTTTTACCCCGAATTTCAATGCTATGCATTGCCAGAAAACAATCGTTCATATCGACTCCTCCCATCACTTTATCGTATGATTTTACTACATTTGGCTGAGGAATTTCAATAGCTTTACGTTCGTTGCTAAATATTTTCGTGCTGAAGAAACTGGATGATGAGAATCATAATATGTCACTAGAGTGACGATACTGTTATCGTTCAATGTAGTG
Source organism: Acheta domesticus (assembly GCA_031308135.1). Lineage (NCBI taxonomy): Eukaryota > Metazoa > Arthropoda > Insecta > Orthoptera > Gryllidae > Acheta > Acheta domesticus. The sequence goes on along the minus strand of JAHLJT010009436.1, from coordinate 21,760,633 downwards.
ACCGAAAGCACATTGATGTTTTTAGAAAAGTAATGATCAAACGTTACTCTGCTAGATTTTTTCTTTTGGTTAACTGGCGTTATAGGGCATTGCTTTAGTCTATTTTCTTGTATACCACCTGTGCTTCCATATCCAATATCTAACATGTCCCATTAGTTCAAATGAACTGAAGAAAGTACCGCCAAATACTTCAAAAAAATCATGTTTTTTGTTCCTTTTTGTGTATCACTTCCTCAGTACAAGTCAAATTCGACAAATACATTACACAAAATCTTGTATTTTGTTCCCTTTTGAGTATCATCTCCTCAGTACAAGCTAAACTGAAAACATTAACCCCTAACACTACACAGACTCCAAATCGTAAACCTAAATCTAATGGGTTTTGCCCTTGTTGAAGTGTTTGGTTAAATGTCTTCCGAAATATTTAACAATAGTCTCGTCTATGTATATCTTGTCTTGGACGATTTGAAACAAGGTAAACCACATATTGAGTTGCTAAATAAATTGTGTAAGTTTCAATCCTCTATCGAGTTTCGTCGTTCAGTACTCAAATGACAGTAGTGAAAACCATTATTCGCTGTCGTCTGCACTTTATTTCTTAAGAGATTGGATGTCTAGATCAGAGTCTGGAATCGGGATCTCGTGCTTTCTGTTGTAAAATATGTGAAGGATTTGCGATGTCGGGGTTCCGCTGGCGATAGCAGTACAGGGCGGTTATTGAAGGGAATTGATTTGTAAGATAGATCGTAGCTTAAGAATAGTCGTTGATGCTGTAGATGTTAGCAGCAGATGTTCTATCGTTCTTGGTTCTGATGTAGTTGGTAATGGAGGAGAATTGTCGTTCTTCATCCAAGTCTCCTGTAGGAGAAGAATCCCGATGGAGGAGTTCTTAAGGAATTGGGAAATAATATTTTTCTGGTTTTACCGCCTCGCGCTTTCCACGAGGACAGGGTTAGAATTCGGGAAGGGGGAGCCATTATTTAGTTGATTTCAACGAGTTTGATGTCTGCAGGGATTACTTTGATGATGTTATCCTCTGGACCTGTGAGGATTTCAAGCAGGGGTTTGGGTGTAGGAGGATATTTTTCACTGTGAGATTTTGGAGGGAGGAAAGGAGGTCATTAATGACGTGTGACTGGGTCGTTTGATGTTGGGGTGGGTTTCGATGGGTTGGCAGCAGAGGCGTATAAGAGTGGCCATGGGGTCGTAGAGGATCAAAGGTTTGGGCTGAGGTCGTTGGGTGTGGATGGTTGGGGATTTTTGTAATTGTTGTTGGCAAAATGATCTAAATATGAAGGGATATGAGGAGTCATACGGGGTCAGTGGTTACGGGAATTTTCGGGTGAATAGTCCATCAGAACATTGGAAAGGGCATTGTTCTGTGGAATGGGATTCAGCGCAGAGGGCGCTAGTCGCTTGTCTCCTGCTACAAGTCCTTGTACGATACAGTCTTTCGCAGTTCTTGCACTGAGGGATTGCCATTTTGTAGTCTTCTAGGTTAACTTTGAAGTTGTTAATGTATTTTTGTTTTTTCTCTGTCATTTCTCTCTTGTTCATCTCTAGTTCTTTGATAACAAACTTGTTTCACTGTTCGTCTGTGGCTTTGTTGTAATTGCTGTGAAGTAGAATCCTCTCAGTCGGGGGTCTTCAGCAATGTGGTGCAGGCGGACTCTTATTTTCCCGTGATCAGTCACAGTCAGTGGTTGTATAAGCAGTTCTGTCCGATGAATTTAGCTGTCTCGTGTTTATTTATTTTATTTACGTCAAAAAATAGTTTAAAACTGTGTGTGACGAACTATGGGAAGAAGTGAACTATGGGAAGTTTGTTGCAGTTCATCAAGCTTTTGATCAGTTCTATTGGGTCGCGAATTCACGTCAGGTCAACACCAAACAGAACAATGTATGCAATTGGTGTGAAGTAGAATCGTCTCAGTCGGGGGTCTTCAGCGATCTCGTGCAGCCAGTCTCTTACTTTGGCGTGAGCAGTTGCAGTCAGTGGTTGGATAAGCAGTTCCGTCCGATGAATTTAGCTGTCTCGTGTTTATTTATTTTATTTACGTCAAAAAATAGTTTAAAACTGTGTGTGACGAACTATGGGAAGAAATGAACTATGGGAAGTTTGTTGCAGTTCATCAAGCTTTTGATCAATTCTATTGGGTCGCGAATTCACGTCAGGTCAACACCAAACAGAACAATGTCTTTTTTGTGGTCTTGCTGTTCAGGATTGTTAGGTCATCCGTAACAAATATTATGCGGGATCGTTCAGGCGAAGAGTCGGGGGTGGTGTCATGTGGTCTGCCTCTAGATGCAGTCCGTTGTGCATCTGCTGATGATTGGTTACCTCCTCGCTGTTTCTCTTGGAGGCCTCCGCAGCTCTTGAGTCCGCCATCTCTTCATCGCACATCTCGCTGTCCGAGGTTGGGAGCGGAAGCTGCCGCGCCTCCTCCAGAATTCGTAGGTTCCGCTCACGGAAGCGGCGGTTCCTTCCCTGGAGAGCCTTCCTGGTGATCATCCTCTGGATATCTCGTATAAAAGGTGGGGCAATCTCCTCGATTGTTGGTGCTATCCGAAGGGGCTGCACATGCTCTGAAACGATCTCTGCAGCTAGTCTGAACCATTCACGGTTTCTCGATATCGGTGAAGCCGTATTGGCGGCGGTGAGTCCAAACGGCCGCGTGTCGTCTGTGGGACAGGCCGCTATCCATCGCTGAGTCCGCTTTCGGGAAACGGTTCCGGTTGAGTCTTACAGCTGCCGTTGTATACTCGAAGATACATGCTCTCAGCACGAGAGCCTCTCGAGCTCTTTGTTTTCCACCAATAGTTAAGCCACCAGTATTTTTCACGAATAGTTAGGATTTTGGCGTGATACATGAAATAAATTCATGTATTTCACAACAAAATGAAAAATGCCCTCCTCGACATAGGAACGTGCTACTCAGAAGTATATTGGTGTTTGGAATGAAATTTATCAAATGTTTTCATGGTCTTTTATTTCATCACCTGTGACATATAATAAAATAAAAATTACATTAAACATATTTCAAGCGTAAACTGAATGAATTGAACTTTCCATACGTAAGTTGCTGATCTCTTTCTCTGTGTTACATTTTACAGGAAACAGTAGGAAGAATAATATTGCAATAACACAATATGTTTTTGGTTTAGGCGACCAGGATATTATTTGGCATCTCTTCTGCGTTTTTTCTTTTCCGAAGAATCTGTTGTCTCCCGTTGTACGGATCAAGTGCTAGAGGTTTGGCTACTTGCGTTCTTGGATATTTTAGGTCTTATACGATTCTCTCTTGAGGTAGGGAAGTGAGATATTCCTCCTGTACACCAACATTCGGAGTGGTTTCTCGCCTTCTCGCTTTGATATCAGCTCGTGATTAACAGATGCTTTTGCCACTAACATGTCATATTTATGAGTAATGATTGGTCAATTCTACTTTTTCCCTTAATATCAATGTAATACATTGCCAGAAACCAATCGTGTAAGTCAACTCCTCTCATCCCCTTTTTGTACGATTTTACCACATTTGGCTGAGGAATTTCAATAGCTTTACTTCCTTGGCGTGAATGTTTTCATGCTGAAGTAACTGGGCGATAAGTATCATAATTTGTCACGGGAGTGACGGTAAGTTATCGTTCCATCTAGTCAAAGAAAGCTCATTGTTGTTATCTTAGTATTGACAAAAAAAGCGCATAGACGATCTGCAGGGGATAGCCCAAAGCAGACGTCATCTTGTCTGTTGCTAGCCCAGTTTGTCCATCGAGGAAAACGCCGCCAAGTTGGCTCAAAGAATCCGTAAACTTACAATTTGCACGTGCTTTTCCCAGGACACAACTCACTTCGATACGTAACCCGAATCTCACATTTTGCATAATCAATAAAGTAATTTCCGTGACAAAGGAATATTCCTTTTCTGATCCCTTTTGTCTATTACTTCCGAAGAAAAAGTCAAACTGAAAACAATAACTTCTCACATAACCTAAAGGATGCAAATCTTAAACCCAAATGTACTGGGTTTTCCATTGATGAACTGTTTAATTGAATGTCTTCCGAAATAATTAACAATCGTCTCATCAATGCTTATCTTTTCTTAAAAGATTGCAAACTAGATATACAATTTATTTAGGAGCCCAAAAATGGTCTAACTTTGAATCCTTTATCTTGGCGAGTTCATCCTTTGGTTGGTTATTGTCAGAAACGTGTAAATTAGATTTCACGTGTGTATAACGTTTCTATGACACTGCCTTCTGAATCAAAAGTACTTCAAGATTTCCAAGTTGGGGCCAATTATAGGTAGGATTGTTTCTAAACCCTTTTGTCTACTACATTACAGTACAAGTCAAATTGAAAATAATGACCACCCTTACTACATTAATTGCAACTCCGAAAACCAAATGCAATAGGTTTTCAGTTGAAGAAGTGTTTGAATGAAGGTCTTCCGAAGTAATTAACAATCGTTCTATCTTTTCTTCAAAGATTACAAACTAGTTATACTAGATTTATTTAGAAGCTCAATAAGTGGTCTAACTTTGAATCCTTTATCTTGGCGAGTTCGTCGTTTGGTTGATTATTGTTAGAAACGTGTAAATAATATTTCAACGTTGTAAACGATTCCGTGACACTGCGTTCTGAATCAACAGTTTTCCAATGTTTACAGGTTGGAGCTAATACAAAGTTGTTCGTGGAACTTTGTGATATCCTGGGAGTTAAGAATACCAAGAAATATTTTCAATTATCGCACACTAAATATAAGACTATCAAATTTTACATCCGCTACATTACGTGTCGTTCCTCTGAGCATGTGTCTGGCCAATCAGGATAACAAATTTTTTCAAATATATCCAAAACGCTGCTGTAATGAAGTCTCTGCAATAACATTTGAAACATCTCCTCATCAAGTTGGTAATCTTTGATTGTGTTGTAGTGTTGTCTCCTCTGTCTTTTTAATTTCCATAGAATGAGTTGATTACCATCGTATCGAACAACAGCTGAAGGTTTGTCTGCTTGCGGTTTTAGTTATGATAGGTTTTGAACGAACGATTCTCTCTTTAGGTACGGAAGGAAGATTTGCCTTCTGAATTCCAGCATTGCGAGTAGTTTCTCGCCTTTTTATTTTGATACCAGCTAGTGAATAACCCATGCTTTCACCAACGTTAAGTCAAATTTATGAGTAAAGAATAGACAAAACAATTGTTTTGCCACTCATTACCATTAGTTCAAATGTACGGAAAAATTATCGACAAATACATCATATCGCAATAGATTCTCTACAGTCAAATGTAAATTGTCCACTGCAGCCAAGCCTAAAGGTATCTTTTATTCTGAACCCTCTTGTCTATTACATTACAGTACAAGTGAAATTGAAAACAATAACCGCTCTCACTACATTAATTGAAACTCTGAAACATAAATGCAATGGATTTTCACTTGATGAACTGTTTGAATGAGGGTCTTTCAAAGTAATTAACAATCGTCTCATCTATGCTTATCTTTTCTTCAGTGATTGCGAACTAATTATACGATTTCTTTAGGAGCTCAATAAGTGGTCTAACTTTGAATCCTTTATCTTGGCGAGTTCGTCGTTTGGTTGGTTATTGTTAGAAACGTGTAAATAACATTTGAACGTTGTAAACGATCCTGTGACACTGCATTCTGAATCAACAGTATTCCAATATTTTCAGGTTGGGGCCAATCCTAAATTGTTCGTGGTACGTTGTGATATCCTGAGAAGGAAAGAATGCCAAGAAATATTTTCTGTTATCGCACACTAAGTATAAAACTATCAATTTTTACATCTGCTACATAACGTGTCGTTTCTCTGAGCATATGTGTGGCCAATAAGGATTACCAATGTTTTCAAATATATCCAATACGCTTCTGTAATGAAGTGTTTGGAATAACATTTGAAACATCTCATCAAGTGTGTAATCTTTGATTGGGTTGTAGTTTTGTCTCCTCTGTCTTTCCAACAAATCATTACTGACACAAGAGAATATTAAAGAAAATAGATTAAGAAAAATATTTATTTATCTATACGCTTCACAAGTTTACAAGAAATCTCAATACAATAAAGAAATCATTAAAATACCATATGAGAATGCACACAACTATCCGTCCAGGTAGATTGCTTATGGCTAATTTAATTACAACATGTACCAAGGGAAAAGGCGCCTTCAGTCAGAGTCATGACAAATTAATAAGGAACGTATTAGAAATTGCAAGTAGAAAAAATGCAACAAAAAACAAAAACATAAAACGACTTTCTAATCCTATAATATGTGTAATTGAAACTAATTATACTATTATTAATTAAATTATGAATTAACCTAAGAAGTACTAGAAAAGAAAAAAAACTTAATAATGCAATATAAAATATTACATTTACCGTACAATTTTGAATATAGTAATAATAATAATAATAATAATAATAATAATAATAATAATAAACAGAATTAGTACGCACTTTCAATCCTAAAATATCAGCTCAGTAAAGGAGTATTTAAATGTTATTTGAATGAGTCCATTATTTTACATTTCCTAACATTTTCCGAAGAGCTATTCCACTGGTCTGGTCGTTGCTACTAAGTAAGATTTATTGTAAATATTTTGTTGCTTTTAAGGAATAGTTCATAGCAAGGGTTTCTGGAATGTTTTTGTTTCGATATAAGATATTTTATGAGAGAGGTAAGTAGGTCCACCAGTATTTAACATTTTATAGAAAAAGCACAAATGAGTTTTGTAGTGATATGTGATCATACGTTCTGATACTGTATTGAAACCTAGCACATGCATTTTGAACTTTTGAAGAGCATGTGCGATTGATTTTTTTATGTTACTGTACTCGATATCATCGTAATCAAGCAGGGGGAGCAAGAGGGAATTTACTACTAGTTCTTTGATTTTGAGTGGAAGGCATTTGGAAGCACTTTTGAGGGAGTAAATTGAGGCATACACTTGGCGGCAAGTGTCGCGAGTATGAGGTTCCCAATTCAGGAATTTATCGATGGTCATGAGATTGTTAACTTGAGAGCAGAAAGGAAAAGAAGCGTTGTCCAAAACGATGTCAGGAATTTTGATATTTTGAAATGTTTTGTGGGACCGGCAGGACCTATTTATAATTGATTGTGATATAAATGGTCTAGTCGATTCTTCAGATTTCTTGGCCATTCTTCAATTCATTTCGGCTCTTTTTCTTCGCCATTCTTCAATTCATTATTCATAGCATAAAGAGAACATGTAAACCCGGCACACTGGCGCAAGGGATACGAACACGCGACTCTTTCGAGACGCGGAAGGAACTGTGCTCCCGACTTGGCTGCCTGTTATCCAGGTGGAGGCTCTCACATTTACTTTTATTACTTAATGTATTGTAGTAAAAAGGAAAGGTATTCGAAGGGAAAATCGTTGTAGAGATTTTGACAAAAATTCTCGCCTTGGAGGTCGTTAGAATACGGTGTGATGAATGTTTCTTCGAGGTCTTTGGCCTCAACATTCCAAATTTGAAGGCCATATACCGCTTCGTTTAGGAGTTACTTAACTTTAAGTATTTTAACAATGGTACCCGAGAATTGCTGGTTGTATTTGACCGAGAAATGCAGTTGATCGTAGGAAAGTGAAATGTCTAAAAATTCTTCCGAATGGAGTACATGCTAGTTTTTTATTTCTACTTTCACAATGAATTTTATCTTTTATTTTTTTTATTTTATTTAATATGTCTGTCTGGAAATTTTGAATTGCTATATGTGTACCTCAAACACTGGTTGTTAGGGAGGATATTGTTGTAGAACTTCTCTTGGATCAATACTTACCTCCTGGTTATATAGTAGCGCAATCTTGTGTGCGTTGAGGTGTTATAAATTGCTTTCCTTCGAAATGTTCGTTAGGCGACTAGTGGCAAACTCTCTGGCTTGATTGGCTTTATCCTCATCCCTGTCAAATCAACTGATAGGTATGTATTACCCTGAACCAAACGTTTCTTTACAGTATTAAGATAATTGGATTTGCATTTCCTGAAGGGAAAATCCTTCACCTTTCAGCGCAAAGATTTTGTATGTCATATTCTGATTTTTCATTTGAAAATAAGAGCTGATGTGATGGTCAGCAGCCCATCGAGCGGCAATTCTGAAGGCATATTCTTCTATTTTAAGAGATTTCCTTGTGTAAATGAGAGTTATCTTCAGTATTATGTGCAATAGGTAAGTATTTTGTAATACAACGGTTACGAACTTTTCATAATTTTTACGATTCATTTTGACAATATAGACGTGTATGTATTCAAATTGACAAACTCATTACCTTTCTATTAGCTTTTGTTTAGTCTTCTTTTTTTAAACGGATCGTTTCCTGCATTTATTTTTCGATTAGCGTCTGTTCCAGCCCGACGCCCTAGTTTGCCACCGTCGTACTTAGTCACGCGCCACTGCATGACAACTGGCTCTTCAATTCTTTCCCCCTCCAAATTTTGCTACACAGTGGGCAGACTCGGAACAGAAGGCACGATTTCAACGGACTCAAAGGTTTCATAATTATTACGATACATTTTAACAAAATAGACGTTTGTATGCAGTATTATTATTGCCAGGGAGCAGTTCAATGAAAGAAGAAGTTTACATGTATGTCCGAAACGCGAGACAAGAAACTATCCCGACGTAAACTTTAAGCGATTGCTAAACCCAGAACAAAACCCGAAGGGAAATTTTCAACGTGTTTCTCACAGAAGCGGATTCATGGCAGGACCCTTTCCATAACCATTACTTGCTTTATCGTTGCATTTAACACAATATGTCTTCGGTTTCGAGGGCATGATTTTAATTGGCATCTTGTCTAGTTTTCCCATTTCCTTAGAAAGTGCTGTATACCATCGTACCGAACAACTGCTGCAGGTTTGGGACATTCTGGTTATGGAAGTCGTAGGTTTTGTACGAACGATTATTCAGGTTGGCAAGGGAGATTTGCCTCCTCAATGCCAACATTGTGACTGGTTTCTCTCCATTTCGCTTCGATATCAGCTCATTAATAACTCATGCATTCACCAGCGTCATGTTACATTTACGGATGAGTATGATGAAACCACCACTTTTTGCCCCGAATTTCAATGCTATGCATTGCCAGAAAACAATCATTCATATCGAATCCTCCCGTCACCTTATCGTAAGGTTTTACCACATTTGGCTGAGTAATTTCAATAGCTTTACTTCCGTCGCGCAAATATTTTTATGATGAGGAAACTGAATGATGATAGTCATAATCTGTCACTAGTGACGATACTCTTATCGTTCAGTGTAGTGACCGAAAGCACACTGTTATTTTTATGTAATGATCAAACGTTACTCTGCTAGACTTTTTCTTTCGTCTAACTGGTTTTAAAGAACATTGCTTTAGTCTATTTTCTTGTTTAATACCTGTGCTTCGATATCCAAAATCTAACATGTATCTCATTAATTCAAATGAACTGAATAAATCATCGACAGATATATCACACAAAATCATATTTTTTGTTGCTCTTTGTGTATCACATCCTCAGTACAAGTCAAATTGAAAACATGACCATTAACACTACACGGAATCCAATCGTTAATCTAAATGGAATGGGTTTTGCCCTTGGTGAATTGTTTGATTAAATGTCTTCCGAAATATTTAACAATCGTCTCATCTATGCATATTTTGTCTTCGACGATTGCAAACAAGTTAGACCACATATTGAGTGCCTAAATAAATTGTGTAAGTTTGAATCCTTTATCGAGATTCGTCGTTCAGCTCGCTAATGGCAATAGTGAAAACTATTATTCGCTATGGTCTATTCTTTATAACTAAAGAATTAGGATATCTAGATCAGAGTCAAAAATCGAGATCTTGGGTTTTTTGTTGTATGACATGAGAAAGATTTGCGATGTCGGAGATCCGCTGGCGATAGCAGTACATGGCGGTCATTGAAGGGAATTGATTAGGGATATGTAGGATAGATCGTACTGTAAGGATAGCCGTTCCGCCCCCAGCTGATGATGTTCTATTGTTCTTGGTAGTGTTGTAGTTGGAAATGGAGGAGACCCTGTCGGGCTTTAGCCAAGTCTCCTGGAGGAGAAGAATCCCGATCGAGGAGTCTTTGAGGAATTGAGAAAGAATTTTTTTCTGGGTTAGACCGCTTCGGGCGTTCCACGAGCACAGGGTTAGGATTCGGGAAGCGGGAGCCATTATTTCACTGATTTCAACGAGTTTCATGTCTGCAAGGATTACTTTGATGATGGTATCCTCTTCGCCTTCGAGGACTTCAAGGAGGGGTCTTGTGTATAGGATGATATTTTTCACTGTGGGATTTTGGAGGAGGGAAAGGAAGTGTTTAATGACTTCAGCTGGTGATTGGGATTGGATGGTTGGGGATTTTTGTACTTGTTGGCAAAGGGATTTAAGTATTTAGGGACATGAGGAGTCGTAGGCAGACTGGTTACGGGCATTTTCAGGTGAATGGTTTATCAGAACAGTGGGAAGAACATTGTTCTGTGAGATGAGATTCAGCGCAGAGGGCGCAAGTTGCTTTTCTCCTACAGCAAGTTCTTATATGATACAGTCTTTGGCAGTTCTTGCACTGAGGGATTCTGTCATTTTGTAGTCTTGTAGGTTAACATTGAAGTTGTCAATGTATTTTAGTCTCCTTTTGAATTCTGTCATTTTGCTCGTCTTTGTCTCTTCTGTAAAAATTTCAATTTGTGTTAATGTTCCGTTGTTGCAACGTAGCATCTGAGCAAAGTGGTGACAGGTATCCGAATGGTCAATTTTTTTCGAATTGCGGTCATGTGGCCTATTGAAGTGGTATGCAATTGCTGTGAAGTAGAATCCTCTCAGTCGGGGGTCTTCAGCGATCTGGTGCAGCCGGTCTCTTGCTTTTCCGTGAGCAGTCGCAGTCAGTGGTTGCATAAGCAGTTCCGTCCGATGAATTTAGCTGTCTCGTGTTTATTTATTTTGTTTACGTCAAAAAATAGTTTAAAACTGTGTGTGACGAACTATGGGAAGAAGTGAACTATGGGGCCTTTGTTGCAGTTCATCAAACTTTTGATCAGTTCTATTGGATCGAGAATTCACGTCAGGTCAACACCAAACAGAACAATGTCTTTTATGTGGTCTTGCTGTTCAGGGTTGTTAGGTAGAGGATTGTTGTGTTGAGGATTCAGTAATGTATGGCGGTTTCTTGGTTTCCCAGTATTGCTGAGTACGATTTGGGAGGGTCTAGGTGGAATAAAGAGGCAAATCGTTTTGGATCTCCACGCTTTGAGTCTGGAGTAAGTGTTGGGGTTTTTCTCCGATAATTACGGGTTGGAAACCGTCATCCGTAACGTATATTTTGTGGGATCGTTCATGCGAAAGTCGGGGATGGTGTCATGTAGTCTGCCTCCAGATGCAGTCCGTTGCGCATCTGCTGATGTTTGGTTTACCTCCTCGCTGTTTCTCTTGGAGGTCTCCGCATCTGGTGAGTCCGTCATCTCTTCATCGGACATCTGACTGTCCGAAGATGGCAGCGGAAGCAGATGTCGTTGGTTCCGCTGACGGAAGCGGCGGTTCCTTTCCTGGAGAGCCTTCCTGGTGATCATCCTCTGGATATCTCGTATAAAGAGTGGGGGAATCCCCTCGATTGTTGGTGCTATCCGAAGAGACTGCACATGCTCTGAAACAATCTCTGCTCTTATTCTGGGCCGTTCACTGTCACTCGATATCGGTGAAGCGTATCGGCGGCGGTGAGGCCAAACGGCCGCGTGTCGTCTGTGGGACAGGCGGCTATCCGTCGCTGAGTCCGCTCGCGGGCAACGGTTCCGGTTGAGTCTTACAGCTGCCGTTGTATACTTCAAGATACATGCTCTCAGCACGAGAGCTTCTCGAGCTATTTGTTTTCCACCAATAGTTAAGCCACCAGTATTTTTCACGAATAGTTAGGATTTTGGCGTGATACATGAAATAAATTCATGTATTTCACAACAAAATGAAAAATGCCCTCCTCGAAATAGGAACGTGCTACTCAGAAGTATATTGGTGTTTGGAATGAAATTTATCAAATGTTTTCATGGTCTTTTATTTCATCACCTGTGACATATAATAAAATAAAAATTACATTAATCATATTTCAAGCGTAAACTGAATGAATTGAACTTTCCATACGTAAGTTGCTGATCTCTTTCTCTGTGTTACATTTTACAGGAAACAGTACGAAGAATAATATTGCAATAACACAATATGTTTTTGGTTTAGGTGACCAGGATATTATTTGGCATCTCTTCTGCGTTTTTTTCTTTTCCGAAGAATCTGTTGTCTCCCATTGTACGGATCAAGTGCTAGAGGATTGGCTACTTGCGTTCTTTGATATTTTAGGTCTTATACGATTCTCTCTTGAGGCAGGGAAGGGAGATATTCTTCCTGTACACCAACATTCGGAGAGGTTTCTCGCCTTTTCGCTTTGATATCAGCTCGTGATTAACAGATGCTTTTGCCACTAACATGTCATATTTATGGGTAATGATTGATCAATTCTACTTTTTCCCTTAATATCAATGTAATACATTGCCAGAAACCAATCGTGTAAGTCAACTCCTCTCATCCCCTTTTGTAGGATTTTACCGCATTTGGCTGAGGAATTTCAATAGCTTTACTTCCTTGGCGTGAATGTTTTCATGCTGAAGTAACTGGGCGATAAGTATCATAATTTGTCACAGGAGTGACGGTAAGTTATCGTTCCATCTAGTCAAAGAAAGCTCATTGTTTTTATCTTAGTATTGATAAAAAAAGCGCAGAGACGATCTGCAGGCGATAGCCCAAAGCAGGCGTCATCTTGTCTGTTGCTAGCCCAGTTTGTCCATCGAGGAAAACGCCGCCATGTTGGCTCAAAGAATCCGTAGACTTACAATTTGCACGTGCTTTTCACAGGACACAACTCACTTGGATACGTAACCAGAATCTCACATTTTGCATAATCAATAAAGTAATTTCTGTGACAAAGGAATATTCCTTTCTGATCCCTTTTGTCTATTACTTCCGCAGAAAAAGTCAAATTGAAAACAATAACTTCTCACATAACCTAAAGGATGCAAATCTTAAACCCAAATGTAATGGGTTTTCCATTGATGAACTGTTTAATTCTTCCTAAATAATTAACAATCGTCTCATCAATGATTATCTTTTCTTAAAAGATTGCAAACTAGATATACGATTTATTTAGGAGCCCAAAAATGGTCCAACTTTGAATCCTTTATCTTGGCGAGTTCATCCTTTGGTTGGTTATTATCAGAAACGTGTAAATTAGATTTCACGTGCGTATAACGTTTCTATGACACTGCCTTCTGAATCAAAAGTACTTCAAGATTTGCATGTTGGGGCCAATTATAGGTAGGATTGTTTCTAAACCCTTTTGTCTACTACATTACAGTACAAGTCAAATTGAAAATAATGACCACCCTTACTACATTAATTGCAACTCTGAAAACCACATGCAATAGGTTTTCAGTTGAAGAAGTGTTTGAATGAAGGTCTTCCGAAGTAATTAACAATCGTTCTATCTTTGCTTATCTTGTCTTCAAAGATTACAAACTAGTTATACTAGATTTATTTAGGAGCTCAATAAGTGGTCTAACTTTGAATCCTTTTTTCTTGGCAAGTTCGTCGTTTGGTTGGTTATTGTTAGAAACGTAAATAATATTTCAACGTTGTAAACGATTCCGTGACACTGCGTTCTGAATCAACAGATTTCCAATGTTTACAGGTTGGAGCTAATAGAAAGTTGTTCGTGGAACTTTGTGATATGCTGGGAGTTAAGAATACCAAGAAATATTTTCACGTTCGCACACTAAATATAAAAATATCAATTTTTACATCCGCTACATTACGTGTCGTTTCTCTGAGCATGTGTCTGGCCAATCAGGATAACAAATTGTTTCAAATATGTCCAAAACACTGCTGTAATGAAGTCTCTGCAATAACATTTGAAACATCTCCTCATCAAGTTGGTAATCTTTGATTGTGTTCTAGTGTTGTCTCCTCTGTCTTTTTAATTTCCATAGAATGAGTTGATTACCATCGTATCGAACAACAGCTGAAGCTTTGTCTGCTAGCGGTTTTAGTTATGATAGGTTTTGAACGAACGATTCTCTCTTTAGGTACGGAAGGAAGATTTGCCTTCTGAATTCCAGCATTGCGAGTAGTTTCTCGCCTTTTTCTTTTGATACCAGCTAGTGAATAACCCATGCTTTCACCAACGTTAAGTCAAATATATGAGTAAATAATAACAGACAAAACAATTTTTTTGCCACTCATTACCATTAGTTCAAATGTACGGAAGAAAGTATCGACAAATACATCATATCGCAATGGATTCTCTACAGTCAAATGTACATTGTCCACTGCAGCAAAGCCTAAAGGTATCTTCATTTCTGAACCCTTTTGTCTATTACATTACAGTACTAGTGAAATTGAAAACAATAACCACTCTCACTACATTAATTGCAACACTGAAACATAAATGCAATGGATTATCACTTGATGAACTGTTTGAATGAAGGTCTTTCAAAGTAATTAACAATCGTCACATCTATGCTTATGTTTTCTTCAAAGATTGCGAACTAGTTATACGATTTCTTTAGGAGCTCAATAAGTGGTCTAACTTTGAATCCTTTATCTTGGCGAGTTCATCCTTTGGTTGGTTATTGTCAGAAACGTGTAAATTAGATTTCACGTGTGTATAACGTTTCTATGACACTGTCTTCTGAATCAAAAGTACTCCATGATTTCCAAGTTGGGGCCAATTTTAGGTAGGGTTATTTCTAAACCATTTTGTCTACTACATTACAGTACAAGTCAAATTGAAAATAATGACCACACTCACTAGATTAATTGCAACTCTGAAAACCAAATGCAATAGGTTTTCAGTTGATGAACTGTTTGAATGAAAGTTTTCCGAAGTAATTAACAATCGTTCTATCTTTGCTTATCTTTTCTTCAAAGATTACAAACTAGTTATACTAGATTTATTTAGGAGCTCAATAAGTGGTCTAACTTTGAATCCTTTATCTTGGCGAGTTCGTCGTTTGGTTGGTTATTGTTAGAAACGTGTAAATAACATTTGAACGTTGTAAACGATCCTGTGACACTGCATTCTGAATCAACAGTTTTCCAATATTTTCAGGTTGGGGCCAATACTAAATTGTTCGTGGTACGTTGTGATATCCTGAGAAGGAAAGAATGCCAAGAAATATTTTCTGCTATCGCACACTAAGTATAAAACTATCAATTTTTACATCTGCTACATTACGTGTCGTTTCTCTGAGCATATGTCTGGCCAATAAGGATTACAAATGTTTTCAAATATATCCAAAACGCTGCTCTAATGAAGTCTTTGGAATAACATTTGAAACATCTCATCAAGTTGGAAATCTTTGATTGGGTTGTAGTTTTGTCTCCTCTCTGTTTCCAACAAATCATTACTGACACACCAGAACATTAAACAAAATATATTATGAAAAATATTAATTGATCTATACGCGTCAAAAGTTTACAAAAAATCTCAGTACAATTAAGAAATCATTTAAAATAATATGAGAATGCACACAACAATCCGTCCAGGTAGATTGCTTATGGCTAATTTAATTACAACAACATGTACCAAGGGAAAAGGCTCCTTCAGTCAGAGTCATGAAGAGTTAAGAAGGAACGTATTAGAATTTGCATGTAGAAAAAATGCAACAAAAAACAAAAACATAAAACGACTTTCTAATCCTATAATATGTGTAATTGAAACTAATTATACTGTTATTAATTAAATTACGAATTATCCTATGAAGTACTAGAAAAGAAAAAAACTGTTAAAAATGCAATATAAAATATTACATTTACCTTACAATTTTCAAAATAATAATAATAATAATAATAATAATAATAATAATAGTAATAATTATAATAAACAGAATTAGTACGCACTTTGAATCATACAATATCAGCTCAGTAAAGGAGTATTTAAATGTTATTTGAATGAGTCCATTATTTTACATTTCCTAACATTTTTCGAAGGGCTATTCCACTGGTGTGGTCGTTGCTACTAAGTAAGATTTATTGTAAATATTTTGTTGCTTTTAAGGAATAGTTCATAGCATGGGTTTCTGGAATGTTTTTGTTTTGAGATAAGAAATTTTATGAGAGAGGTAAGTAGGTACACCAGTATTTAACATTTTATAGAAAAAGCACAAACTATGAAACATGCGTGGACCTTTCAAGTTTAGAATGTGAGTGGTTTTGTAGTACCCCGATATGTGATCATACGTTCTGATACTGTATTGAAACCGAGCACATGCATTTTGAAGTTTTGAAGGGCATCAGCGATTGATTTTTTTATGTTTCCGTACTCGATATCACCGTAATCAATCAGGGGGAGCAAGAGGGAATTTACTACTAGTTCTTTGATTTTGTGTGGAAGGCATTTGGAAGCACATTTGAGTGAGTAAATCGAGGCATACACTTGGCGGCAAGTGTCGCGAGTATGAGCTTCCCATTTTAGGAATTTATCGATGGTCATGAGATTTGTAACTTGAGAGCAGGAAGGAAAAGAAGTGTTGTCCAAAACGATATCAGGAATTTGTATATTATGAAGTGTTTTGTGGGACCGGCAGGACCTATTTATTATTGATTGTGATTTAAATGGTCTAGTCAATTCTTCAGATATCTTCGCCATTCTTCAATTCATTTCGGCTCTTTTTCTTCGCCATTCTTCAATTCATTATTCATAGCATAAAGAGAACATGGAAACCCGGCACACTGGCCCAAAGGATACGAACACGCGACTCTTTCGAGACGCGGAAGGAACTGTGCTCCCGACTTAGCTGCCTGTTATTCAGGTGGAGGCTCTCACATTTACTTTTATTACTTAATGTATTGTAGTAAAAAGGAAAGGTATTCGAAGGGAAAATCGATGTAGAGATTTTGACAAAAATTCTCGCCTTGGAGGTCCTTAGAATGCGGTACGATGAATGTTTCTTCCAGGTCTTCGGCCTCAACATTCCAAATTTGAAGGCCATAGACCGCTTCGTTTAGGAGTTAGTTAACTTTAAATCTTTTAACAATGTTACCTGAGAATTTCGGGTTGTATTTGGCATGAATATTTAGATTTTGTTATCCGCTTTATTTTAAAGTGAAAATGCGTTTCGTCACGTCTCCGTGAAATTCTCTTTATTTAGAGACTTCATTTATAAAGATTGGAAGCGTGTGAGAACCGCAAACCTCGTCAACACTACTGAAACTACTGGACCAGATATACTGGATCATATTTGTGTAGTAAAATAAAAAATACTCAAAGGACATTTTTTTCAAAAACTTCCTCGAAATAGGTTTGTTTTGGCAGCGCGCATTTTGACCTATTAGAGAGTAGTGTGCGGTGCTTCGTCGTGCGGTCCGTCATTGATTTCCCCAACGGGCAGCGCGAGGAGGTCGTGTGGCACTCGCGATAAACCCACCGCACGGCCACCGCCAGCCCGGTGCGTGGCGCGATGCAGCCGGCCCGGCCCGGCCCGGCGAACGCGTGTGAAAACACGCGCGAGAAGGAAGCACTCATTGTTTTGCGTTGCGGTCTCGTGCGAACGACGTGTGCGTGCGTGTTTTAACGCGCCCGAGCGCGTGCGCATAAACGCGCGTGTCGGCCGGAGATTTATGATACCGAAAACGTTTCGCCGACGCTTCGTCCGCTCGCGCAACGGACGCGCGGCTGGTGCCGATTCCGCGCGTATTAACCGGAGTGCCGTTACGGCGCGCGCGATAAAACAGCAGTCGGCGCGGCGCACGGGAGCGATCTGGCCGGCGGATGCTCTGTTCGGAACGAAGTGTCGGTGCCTGTAGATTTGTGCTCCAAAATATAGGGCTGCATTAAATCTGGTGTGGTCGGTGTGTTATTTAGCGTTGTAAAACTCTCGTAGTATAATGAGATCATGGTAATCCCTTCACGGTAATTAGGCAGAAAATCTATCGCTACACTTCCATTAAGTAATAATTCCAATAATATTATAGCGTGTCGAGTTATTTACACGATATTGGCATAATATACTTGAAAACGACCTAGGTTGTAAAAAAGTTGCTGTGAGAAATGATCCAAAACTTAATAAATGATATGTTGCTCCTTGTGTGTTAAAATATTTAACTATGTCTAGATGAGCTCTGTTTGAGTAAAAAATATACATTATTCGCCGTGTCCTGTGCTCTTAACCCGTCGAGGTTCTCGGAGGCCCCTTGACCTCTTCTCATCGCTGTAATTCTATTGTGCTTTGTTTGTGGCTAATAATATTTCTTGACATCTAAAAAAATAAGTTTTGTTACTAAAACCACAAGGAGAATAGACGGAATCTAATCATTTTTTGGAAATCTACCTTTTTCCGTAGGTAGTCGTTCTTTCTACTTAAGGGGCCTAAAAACATTGAACACAATTAAACTAAAGAATAACATTAAACACATTTCAAGCGTAAACTCAATAAATTGAACTTTCGAAGCATAAGTCGTTGATCTGTCTGTGGTGCATTTTAAAGCAACCAGTACAAAGAATAACATTACAATATCACAGTATGTCTTGGGTTTAGATGAGCACGATTTTATTTGCCATCTCCCCTGTTTTTTTTCGTTTCCGTAGAATGTGTTGTCTACCGTCGCACTGAACAACTGCTTGAGGTTTGGCTACTTGCGTTCTTGGATTTAAGTCATATACGATTCTCTCTTGGGGTAGGCAAGGGTGATATTCCTCCTGTGCACCAACATTCGGAGTGGTTTCTCGCCTTTTCGCTTTGATATCAGCTCGTGATTAACAGATGCTTTTGCCCCTAACATGTCATATTTATGAGTAATGATTGGTCAATTCTACTTTTTCCCCTAATATCAATGCAATACATTGAAAGAAACCAATCGTGTAAATCAACTCCTTTCATCCCCTTTTTGTACGATTTTACCACATTTTGGCTGAGGACTTTCAATAGCTTTACTTCCTTGGCGTGAATGTTTTCATGCTGAAGTAACTTGGTGATAAGAGTCATAATTTGTCCCAGGAGTGACGATAGTTTATCGTTCCATCTAGTGAAGAAAGCTCATTGTTTTTATCTAAGTCCCTCTCCGAGATCTTACCATTAGCGTAATTATAGGACATTGTTTTAGGCTATTGTGCCGTATAGAGCTTGTGCTCCGAAATACAATATCTGAAATTTCTACTATTAGTTCAAATGAAGTAAACAACTTATCGAGAAAAGCTTCATATCCCAATGGATTTTCTACAATCAGGAGTAAATTCTCCACGACAGTGAGGCCTAAAGAAATCTTCCTTTGTGATCCCTTTTGTCTATTATGTCCACGTCAAATTGAAAACAATTACCACTAACACTACATATACTCCTTTAACCCAAAGAAGAATGGGTTTGCCGTTGATGAATTGTTTGACTCAATGTCTTTCGAAATATTTCACAATTTTCTCATCAACGAATATCTTGTTTTAAAGATTACAAACTAGATAGGAAGTCAATGGGTGGTTTAACTTTATCTTTTATCAATGAGTGGAATCGTTTATCTTGACAAATTTCGTTTAGTTGATTATTATCAGAAACATATAAATAAGATTTCCCCTTTCTAAAACGATTTCTTGACATTGAATACTGAACCAATGATATTCCAACATCTTCAGATTGTGACCAATAGTAGGTAGTTTGTGGAACTCTATAATATCCTGCTAAGTACAGTATATCAAGAAAAGTCTACAATTCTCTTGCATTAAATACATTTAAAATTATGTAATTGTATATATACAACTGAAGGGGCAGCGCGTGTGTTGTGATCAGGAGACTGTGATTACTTTAAGACGGGAGCCATTACACACTATCATCCTCTGATTGCTCAACATGCTCTATCATCCTCTGTTTTCTCATCTTACCTTGGTGGACCACTGGTGATGGATTAATAATTTATAAGTTGCAAGTCACCAGTGTTGCGTTCTTTCTTTCTTTCAGTTACTGTCATCACGCAGAATTAACTAAAAAATGTAAAGTTAATACATATAATTGAATCAAACCAACATTACATAAAAATTTATGCTAATAGAATTGTGGTGTCTTGTAAAGACGTGAATCATAATATTGAGTCGAGGTGGCACCCAGCGTTCACCTCGCGGAGGCCCAGAGATACGTGCGGGACACAAGGCCTAGACACCGAACTCGCAGCTCAGTTGAGAAACACACCGCAGCGATAATACATTGTTCGCTTGCCATGCTGGAAGCAATTGACTGGTGTGCAGTGAATACATGCTCAATTGAATGTATGAAGAGCTACTGTTGTAGGCACAAATATGAAACAGTACGTTGCGCAACACGTGAAGGGCGGAATTCTGTACCATGCACACAAATGTTCACTTGAATCATGAATGTATTGAATGTATGAAGAGCTACTGTTGCGCGGCGCAGGTGATATATGATGACAAGATTGCAACTTTGGTTTGTTGATGAAGCAAATCATGTAAACATATATGTTATTAAGAATTGAAAATTACAGTATGGTTTATGTAGCTAACTTTTAAGTAACTGAATTATATGCGCAAAGCTCACATTTGTCGTAGGCGATTCTGAGAAATAGGTCGAGGCGGCGATCCCAGGAGGATGTAGCCTTTCTCGGAATCGCGAACGGTTGTGACAAACATATTTTACAGTTCAATAAAATACATAATGAAAAGGTTGTACAAGTTGCTTAATCATGTGCGATGGGCATATATAAACTAAGTAATAAATAGCTTCCTTGTTCGAACAACAATTAACATCATGTTTTACTTACGCAGCTTATCTAATAGTTTCTTTGACTATAAGTTCTAGTATCTCAGGATTACAATTGATTCAAATACGTCCAAAATGCTGCTGTTGTCAAATCTTTAGAATCGCATTTGAAACTTCTCCACAGCAATGTTTCATTTTGGGTGTAGTTTTGTGTCTCCTCAGTTTTTCCAGTTTTTAAACGAACGATTCTCTCTTCAGGAAAAGAGGGTAGTTTTGTTTCCTGAATTCCAACATTGCGAGTAGTTTCTCACCTGTTTGCTTTGATGCCAGCTAGTGAATAACCCATGCATTTACCATTTGTATGTCAAATGTATGAGTAATGCGTGTCCAATACCACATTTTGTCCCGGATGTGACTTTTTACCATGAGTTCAAATGAACTAAAGAAATTATCGACAAATTCCCAATGGATTCTCTTCAGTCAAAAATTCTCCACTGCAGTCTAGCCTAAAGGAATCTTCATTTCTGATCCCTTTTGTCCATTACTTCCACAGTACATGTCAAATTGAAACAATAACCACCTCTACCAAAAGCACTCTCACTACATAGATTGCAACTGAAACCCAAATGCAATGGGTCGTCACTGGGTTAATTGTTTGAATAAAAGTCTTCCGAAATAATTAACAATTGTCTCATCTATGCATATATTTCCTTCAAAGATTGCGAACTAGTTTTACGATTTCTTTAGGAGCTCAATAAGTGGTCTAACTTTGAATCCTTTATCTTGGCGAGTTCGTCGTTTGGTTGGTTATTGTCAGGTAATATGTAAATAAGAATTCAACGTTCTATTACGATTCCGTGACACTGCCTTCTGAATCAACAGTATTCCAAGATTTTCAGGTTGGGGCAAATTGCTAGTAGTTCGTGGAACTTTATGATATCCTGAGAAGTAAAGAATCCCAAGAAATGTTTTCAATTATCGCACACTAAATATAACATTAACACTGTTTACGCCTGCAATATAGTGTGTAATTTCTCTGAGCATGTGTCTGACATATCAGGATTATAAATTTTTTCAATGATTTCCAAAACGCTGCAGTTATGAAATCTTTGGAATAACATTTGAAACTTCTCCTCATCAAGTTTGTGATGTTTGATTTGGAGTGTAGTTTTGTGTCTTCTCTGTTTTTGTACTTTCTTTAGAATGTGTTAACTACAATCGTACTGAACAACAGCTGAAGGTTTGGCTGCTTGCGGTCTTAGTTTTCATAGGTTTTGAACAAACGATTCTCTCTTCAGGTAGGGAAAGGAGTTTTGCCTCCTGAATTCCAACATTGCAAGTAGTTTCTCCGCCTTTTTATTTTGATACTAGCTAGTGAATAGCCCATACATTCACCAACTTCAAGTGAAATGCATGAGTAATGAGTGACCAATACCATATTTTGCCACGAATTTGACATTATTACTATTAGTTCAAATGAACTAAAAAAATTATCGACAAATACATCATATCCCAATGGATGTTGTACAAACAAAAGTAAATTGACAACTACAGTCAAACCTAAAGGAATATTCATTTTTGATCCCTTTTGTCTATTACTTACACAGTACAAGTCAAATTGAAAACAATAACCACTCTCACTACATAGATTGCTACTGAAACCCAAATACAATGGGTTTTCACTTGAACTATTTGAATGAAAGTCTTCCGAAGTAATTAACCATCGTCCCATCTATGCTTATCTTTTCTTCAAAGATTACAAACTAGTTATACGAATTCTTTAGGAGCTCAATAAGTGGTCTAACTTTGAATTGTTTATCTTGGCGTGTTCGTCGTTTGGTTGGTTATTGTCAGAAACGTGTAAATAACATTTCAACGTTGTATAACGATTCCGTGACACTGCCTTCTGAATCAACAGTATTCCAAGATTTTCAGGTTGTGGCCAATAGTAAGTAGTTCGTGGTACTTTATGATATCCTGAGAAGTAAAGAATACCAAGAAATATTTTCAATTATCGCACAATAAATATAAAACTATCAATTTTTTCATCCGCTACATAACGTGTCGTTTCTCTGAGCATATGTCTGATCAATCAGGATTAAAAATTTTTTTGAATGTATCCAAAACGTTACTTTTATGAAATCTTTGGAATAACATTTGAAATTTCTCATCAATGATTGATTTTGAAGATAGTTTTCTGTAGTTAGAAATTTCCTGTTGCCAGATACATGGTTTTCAATTGGAAGTTCTCTGCGAGTTTTTTGAGATTTCCAATTTCTGACGATCTGAAAGAAGTTTCATTATGAACTTCAGAAACAAACTTATTAGACGTATTTGGAATATCTGACACAGAAACCCGGTCAAGAGGAAATGTAGTCGTAGGCTTCCGCGGCCGGAGTCATGTGGATTATCTTGTCTGTCCGGGTGGCGCCGCGTCGAAGGCTGTGTTGCCGACGTTTCGACCATCTTATCGTGGTCTTGGCACTCCAGCCCAGAGGCCCTGCACTTCAGGCTCTGATCTCCAGCCCTGAGGAAGACCACAATAAGATGGTCGAAACGTCGGCAATACAGCCTTCGACGCGGCGTCACCCGGACAGCCAAGATCATCCACAAGAGGAAATGTAGATGTTTTATACTGTAGGTAGATCTCACCACTTACCTAAGAAAACAGTACCAATATCCCAGACACTTCATAAACTTTTACCGGTACTATAACTTCATTCGTAACCCCTTCGTCTTACAGAGCGTAGTTTTCTTTATTGAGTGCTAACATTCTTGATTCATTTTTGCGGAAAATGTCATTTACATTAGTGGCGACGGATTTGACTAAGCTAAGTACCAAAAAACTTCCAAAACCAAACATGAATCAATGATTAACAATCACAAAACACAGAAATGAACATTGTACTGTATAAATGTTTTCGAAATCCTCAAAACTGTAGCCACAATAGCCAGCAATAGAATTTCCACAAGTAAACGGGAAATGTTAGTGATTTTCTAAATTAAATATTAATACACATGTAAAGAAATATATTGTTTTTTTATTGTTTGTGTATAATTTCCCGTTCTTATTTATGACCGCACAAAATGGGCCGAAAGAGGAAGAGTGTACAAAATATGAAAGAAATATTTGAGCAGAAAACACTAAATATTTTATTGATTGCAATAATTGCAAATAAAAATTACATCATTATCAAAATTTTACTGTGTTAAAGAAATAAAGTACCATTATCTTAAATTCTACTAAAAACTACTTCACGTTTTCCTTTGTGCCTTGTAATTTTAGGAAGGGAGCCTGAGAGGCCCCGTAAGTGTAATATTCTTCTTCGGTTCACCGACGGGTTAACACAGAGGGAAAGGAATACCTTTAACATGTAGTACCTTCAAGAACTCATTTGTGAAATTTGTGTGAAGGAAAATCAAAAGTTGGTGGTACACAGTTTTGATAACTTTTTCATGATCACTAACCATTTTCACACGAGTGCTTTTGATTTGTTTGCTTAATGCGTTTTTGAAAATGAAAGGTGAAAGGAGAAAAAATTAAATGTACATCCCTTTTCGCTATCATTTCTTTTTAATGACATAGACCCTGTTATGGGGTTCGAGTTCGAAGTAACTGCGCGCCTAGGTGAAATTCGCTGCTGCTTGGCAGTCACCTCCCTTTCATTCAAATTGTCTGTTACTGATGACCAACCTATTACCGATGACAGGTGTTTTTGATAGATTCTGTACATTCTCGTTACATTTTTGCCATGAAAAATTCTAATATGAAATGACGCTGTTCACAATTTTGAGGCATTCTCGACAGTGATGGACACGTGCATACAAACGCACCCGTGAATTTCCGTTTTGGTGATAAATATGTACGTATTTGAATAGATGCTCAGTTGCATATGCATTGGCAATGCGAGATGTCCAAACATTCGCTGGAATGTGAATGGGATATGAAGGACTGAGCAGTATTCTTGCTAGAATAATGTAGAATATTATTTACTTTCATGTTTTAGAATTCATATTAATTTCAACATGACAAAAATCAATGATTAGGCCTACTGTTCATTTGAATATTTGAAACGACAAAACATAGTTGCCTAATGCAAATGAAAGTAGTAAAGGAGTTAAATCTATGTAAATAAAAATCGATGTTGGTTGATATGTGATCGATAAACTCCAACACCATTTTACAGATATCCATGAAAGTTGTCACAGAGTGTTATTTCCATGGAGGTTTTTGTGCTGTTCTTTGTTGTAACTCTCCACTAGATGGCGCTGCAGCAATCAACTACACTTGTCAACCGATCGCCATGCACATTGGTATATATCGGTATTTGATCACGGAGAATATTTTCGCGCTATCCATTTTGCTATAACTCACCACTATATGGTGCTGTAGCGCCTCAACTTCCAAATCGTTCATTCGATCGACATGAACATTTTGTAAATATAGGTATTTGTACACAGAAAATATATTCGATTAGAGATTCATTAGTTACTTATTGATAACTCCAGATTGAATCATCGATAAAATAACAGCCACTGATTTCTCGCTACCCATTCTGCGTAAACTCATCATTACGGTTATTTCGTAGAGGGAGTAGATTTTTATTGCAATCGTGTGATCTTAAAGAAAAGTTAATCCCTTGCCAGAACAGATATTCTAGATGTCACTGTTCGAAGTAATCAGATAATGCGCTCCGACGCATGAAGATATGGACGCATCTGATCTTAAACAAAAGTTAAACTCTTGCGAGAAGACAGATTCTGGATGACACTCTTCAGAGTTATCAGGCAATGCATCCCGATGCAGCAAAATATGGACGACGCAGGAGGTGGCGGTTTAATCAGGTTTCACTGTAATGATCTTATTCGAAGTATCTGCTAAAAATGCGTTATCAGATCTGTAATACCCTAACACTCTTCGCTCATGGGGCAGTCCTCTACACAACGCGGTAATTTGTGCTTGTGCATTTGCCGTGACGCGTATCGTTTTTGTGCCGGAGCGTCGCTGGCACCGGCTGTGATTCTATGGCACCGGCTAGATTGGCTATCTTCGTACCTTAAACAGTGATCTCAGAGAGTAGAAATACCTTACTGGAATGATCGAACTTTATGTACACACCTTTCCGGTTCTTTGTCAATTGCATGTGGAGTCCCGCAAGGATCGATTTTAGGCCCTAATCTCTTCCTATGATATGCCCTTGGCGATTCGAAACGGAAGAACAGTTCTCTTTGGCGGATGATACGAATATTCTTTGCAATAAAGAAACCGTAAATAGTACAATATCAAATTTTCAAATTTGGTCCTAATAATAAATTAATAATAAATGAGAAGAAAACTGTTTCAATGCAGTTTTCCACTTCAAATAAACAATTCTGTACTCCATCTACAAATAACGTCTAGTTTTCCTGATCCTTTGAGCAAATGCTGAGATTGCCCCTTGTTTTGGCTGAGATGGCCCCTTGTTTTGCTTCTGGACATAAATGTAACTTCATTATTTGTGCACGTCTTCTGAATTTCAGTGGGAAATATAGTTATTAAAATGATCGTTCTCCATATTGTCGCGGCAAAAAGTACTATTCTTTCATGAAGAACATGATGAGAGTTAAAGGCACAAATTTATAGCTAATTTACCGTTGAAAAAAGTTTTTATTATATAGAAGCGAATATTTTGTCAACAAAACTTCAGTGGTTGTGCGTTGCCGTATTAATTTAGAAAGTCCATGATATTTCATGGTCAACTACTGTATACGTTGCTTGTTCTGAAGTAGGAACTCCAAAATCTACAGCACAGTATAGTCTTGCCTCGGCCGAGAATAGTAATGACGGGTAAAATTTACTTATAAATATATATTTTTACTGGTGTCCGAGGTTATATCATCTACCAGTAAATTATCTATTCTTTGTGTATTGATGTGCTCATAATCTACGTTATTGTATTTGTTTGCTTATTTTATTTAAAAATGTTTATTCCATGTGAGACGTCTGTCCATTTGAATTCATAGGTATTTAACGTTCTGTTTGTGGTATTAGATTTCTGTTGAGCATAACGGGTGGACACGTTTCTTTCCTTAGAGTAAATGTGATACGTGCTCATTTATTCCTATTTAGTTTGATTTTCCCCTTGCTGGACCATTCTTCAATTGCAATAATGTTATCTAGTAGTTTTGTGATGTTTCTTGAGAATCGTTGTCAGAAGCCAATGTAGCTGCATCATATGCAAAAGCAGCAATAATGTTTCAGTCTCCAGAATAGCGGCTGTGTGTAACAAATGTACCTCTGGTCCAAGAACGCTTCATTCACGCACTTCGGATTTTATAGGAAGGAGGTCTGAGATAGCGTTTTAGTATTTAATTTTGAAATATCGATCGCCAAAAAGTCCTGGAAAACGAGCCTAGCGGCGAATGTAAAACAGAAATTTTATGTTTACCGTAGGCAACGTTAATACGTACGGTTTTCGTTTCCAAATGTTCAAACTTGCAGCATTCAATCACTTCGACAGACAAGGAACGCCAGAACTGACGGGTAGAAGCGCGGTGACGACGGCGGTAGTGACGAGCATTGACGAGGCCCTGGGGACTCAAAATGGGCGGCGACGTCCACCCCGATAGCGACGGCAACGACGCGGGACAGCTTGTTACGTGGCGGCGCGTCGCAAAACATTGTTACGGAAGCTTTCATTGAAGAGGGACGCCTGCCAGCCGTCACCCGATTTTCCGTGTTATTTCGTCGAACGGTTTACATTTTCCTATTTATAGTTTCCCCCTGTTTTTCAGAGTTTGTTTTAAGCGGCCGTTCTTGCCGGAGGAAAAACGAGTATTGAAATTCAGTCAAGCAAGGAATTTGTTAATGGCATGTGTGCCTCGTGCTTCATTTCAAACAACGAACTAAATTAGAGTCGTACACTTCATATTAATTTCTTTACAAGTTTCAAGTATTATGCTGATCCCTGTTTTGGTAGATCTTTAAATCTGCACCATGCTAGGTTTTTGTGAGATCAGCAGTTATTGCCGTTAAAGGAGGATTTCTCTGTGTTACATATTCCTGGTTTAGGAGAGGTTATGTATGGAGAAATGCAAGTATATCTTGTCTAGATTCCCAAGCAATACGTGACCGACTATAGTTCGAGAAAGTAATAATATTGTTTGTTCATTTTGTTGGTCTGTGGTTTTATTGAGTCTCAATCGGACTAACTCTTGTGAACGATTTTTACAAAATTTGTTTAATTTTTATTAAATTTCCTCCTTTCTAATTGCATTGGAAACGAGGTGGTTGTTTTCGATTCCAGCTCGTGAAGCAGATTTAAAATCCGTTGACGGGAGTTGTGTGAGGTGAAGGTGCGGCTTCGCAGTCGAGGACCTTCGAAAGGCCTTCGTTCCTCCGCCCCCGCATCGCCTTCTCGCTCGGACAGGCTTTCTCCGCGCCGCGAATAGCAGCGCGTGCAGATTTACGGCGGCTATTTCAGGGCGCGCCCGGCCCGCCCCTCCGCCCCCAGCCCCTCCGCCCCCCGCCCCACCGCTACACCGCCCCTCCCCCCTCCGTCCCCCCGCCCTGCCGCCCCTCCACCCCTCCGCCCTCCGCCTCTCCACCCCTCCGCCCCTCGCCTCTCTGCCCTCCGACCCCCGCCACTCCCCCTCCGACCCCCGCCGCGCCGCCCCTCCGTCCCCCCGCCCCGCCGCCCCTCGCCTCTCTGCCCCTCCGACCCCCCTCCGCCACTCCCCCTCCGTCCCCCCGCCCCGCCGCCCCTCGCCTCTCTGCCCCTCCGCCCCCCGCCCCTCCGCCCCCCCTCCGCCACTCCCCCTCCGTCCCCCCGCCCCGCCGCCCCTCCACCCCTCCGTCCCCCCGCCCCGCCGCCCCTCGCCGCCGCCCACGCGGGCCGGGCGCCACGCCCCCCTGGCGGACAGCCCTTCGTCCACGCGATGCACACACACGACCTGCGAGGTGGCAGCACATGGGAAGCTCACGGTAACGTGTACTGGGGCGCACACTATAGTCTTGCCTCGACCGGGATTTGCAGTGATGGGTAAAATTTACTCATAGACATACAGTTTTACTGGTGTCCTTGGTTTGGTGTGCGCAGGTTATCATATACCAGAAAATTAATTGTTCTTAGTGGATTCATATGCTCGTAATCTGAGTTATTGTTTGCTTACAGAGAACAGTTTTTTTAAGATGTTTATTCCATGTGACACGTCTGTCCATATAAATTCCTAGATATTTTACGCTCTGTTTGCGAGATTAACAGATGGACACGTTTCTTTTCTAAGAATAAATGTGATATGTGCTCATTTATTCTCATTTATTTCGATTTTCCACTGGCTATAGCATTCCTAATGCGCAATAATGTAATCTTCTAGTTTTAGTGATGCTTCTTGAGAATCGTTGTCAGAAGCCATTTGCAAAAGCAGCAATATTTACTTTTCAGTCTCCGGATCTGTGAATAACAAATGTATCATTGGCCCAAGAACGCTGGAGAATGGACGGTCGCTGTCGCCACACGTGTTGGGGACGAGCGTTGGGACGACCCGCTTCGGTTTGTTATGATATCTAGACATTGGCACTAAAAACATACGTTTTAGGGGTACCACAATGTTTTAAATAGGCACCGAAAAAGGCCATAAAAACTTAAACTTGAAGGAAAAAGCACTAATATGTTTCAGCCGATCCGGGTAGCCCTGATTGCTACGTGTGCCGCGGCGGTCTTGGAATGAAGGATTGCAGATTCGAGCCCCGCCTCGGGCATGGTTGTGTTGTGTGTGCCTCTGTATGTTTGAGATTGCCCGTTTCATCTTTCATCATCATTATTATTTTATATCATCCCCAGGGCTAACAATCTTGTCTGTAAAAACTGATTCAGCATGGAAATGCTGATGCCTTCCATAATAGCAACGTGCACCTATCCTACTTTCATGCTTTATATAGTTAACTTCTAAGTAACTGAATTATATGCACAGAGATCAGATGTTTCGTAGGCGATTCTGAGAAATAGGTCGAGGCGGCGATCCCAGGCGGATGTAGCCTTCCTCGGAATCGCGAACGGTTGTGACAAACATATTTTACAGTTCAATAAAATACATAATGAAAAGGTTGTACAGGTATCTTAATCATGTGCGATGGCCATATATAAATTAAGTAATAAATAGTTCGTTGGTTGTTCGAACAGTATTCGAAGCTGCTAACAGTGTCCAAAACTTTACCAATTAATTCCTGTGCTTTAGCATTTTTTTTTCATTTCCTGAAGACCATGCCAACCGTCTTTTCTTCGCTAATTTTTAGGCCATTTCTTTCCGCCCAGTCTGCTATACTGTCTAAAGATTCTTGCAAGTCTTCCAGCTTGTGGCGGTGATCGCCATATCGCCTGCATAAAAGTAAATGTTGGTGTTGCAGTTGATGGCTTGTGTTACGTCTGCTGTTGCTAGGTTAAATAGCGGGCTTATTGGGTCCTCTTGAAGCACTCCGTTGGTTTGCATCATCGATGCTGATTTTGCAATGTCTTGGATTAATATGCTATTGTTGAACAGGATATCCATCACTGTTGTTGTTATAGAGTGGATCTCTCCTATCATGGCTTCTAGCTTCTGGACTAGCGGTTTGCAATTGAGGAGGTCGAAGGCTTTTGAAAAGTCTACGAACACTACATGTAGCCTGAGTGCTTGCTCTATCTCTCGCTGCAGACTTCGTACAGAATCGAGTGTGGATCTTCCTCCCCTGAATCCGAATTGTTTCTCTGGTATGATTGAATCCACTAGTTTTGTCAGCATTGCCGTAAGTATACAGGAAAATACCTTGAATAGACCGCATTCCTGTGCGATCTTCCGGTATGCATTCGGGTACTCCCATGTCTCCTTTGCCTTTATACAGCATTTTGATCGTGAACATCCTCCAACTCTCCGCAATTTTCCATTTTTAATGCATTCATTCACTAGAGATATCAATTTTTTTAAAAAATTTATTTATTGCTTGTTGGGTTGTACATAGATCAGTATAACACTCTTTTATATGTATTGATGACTTACTACTAGCTTAAACTATGCTTAACCTAGTTATACTATTGCTACTACAATGGGGTAGATTACTCATAAGAGTATCTACAGATCACAATTGACTGAGAATATTTTTAGGAAGGAATCGAACGGGTATCTGTTGTTTATTCTGGTCTGTGTGTTGTTTGTTGAGGCTAAATTGTATTGTTTGAGTTGATCTGTTGAGTTTATGTTAGAGTAGAAATTATTGGATAGGCGTGCTATTTGATGGATGATTGAGTTTATATTTAATTCACTATGGAGTTGATGGTTTGAAATGAACCATGGGGCGTTGGTGATTATTCTGAAGAATCTGTTCTGTAATATTTGTATTTTATTTACATTGGATGGTGCAGCTTTTGTCCAGATGGGGCAAGCGTATAGCATTATGGGTCTTATGATAGTTTTATATAGTGTTATTGCATTTGTTAGTGAAAGTTTGGAGTTTATTAAGTATTGGCTTGAGATGGATTAATTTGATTTTAGCCTGTTGTGTTTTTATGTTGATGTGGTTTTTCCAGTTTAGCCTTGTGTCAAGATTTAGACCTAAGTATTTTATAGGTTGGTTTGATGGTGTCCAGTTTATTTGACTATTGTTTAATATTAATGGGTGGGGGGCAGAAATGGTCTTAATGAAAACATTTTTGATTTTGATTTATTTGGACTTAGTTTTATTTTCCATTTTGTTGCCCATTCGTCTATTTTATTCAAATATTGTTGAATTTTTGTGCTGCTATATGTCAGGGTGTAACTTGATGTGAATATTGCCTTATCGTCAGCAAACTGTGCAAGTTGTATGTACCATGTGGTGGGAATATCTGCTGTGTAAATATTGAATAGTGTTGGGGATAGGGGTGAGCCTTGTGGAAGTCCTGCTTCTATAATACGTGGGTTGGAGCTATGATTATCTATGGTTACTATGAAGGATCTGTCTGATATAAATTGTGTGATAATATTTAGTAAGTATTTAGATGTTCCTATTGTTTTCAGATTGTATATTAATCCGGGGTGCCTGACTCTGTCAAATGCTTGAGATACATCTAAGAGTGTTACTATTGTGTGTTTCTTTTCTTGGAAGGCAGTGTGAATGTATTCAGTAATCCTTAGCTATTGATGTGCAGTTGAAATATGATTTCTAAAACGAAATTGGTGGTTTGGAATAGCTTCTGATTTTGTTAGATGATTATTGAGTCTTTTTAAAATTATTTTTTCAAATAATTTAGATAAAGTTGGGAGGAGACTTATTGGTCTGTAATTCACTGCAAGGCTATGATTTGTGCTTGGTTTAGGGATCGGGAATATTTGATATTTTCCAAGTTCTTGGGAAATAGCCTAGTCTGAATAATGTTGTTTATGTATGCGACTGGGGTTGTGGGCAGGTTTTTTAATATTTGGTTGCTAATTAGGTCATGTCCGGGAGCTTTTCTTTTAGGCAATTTTTTATGAGGTTTTTGACTTCAGTAGGTGAAATGAATTTTAATCTCTGTGGGACGTCATAGTTGGGTGCTCCATTTGAATCAATTATTGTTTGGTGGTCTGGGTATACGGGTCTGTTATTAGGCTTGAATGTTTGAGCGAAGTGTTCTGCTAATGTTTCTGCCTTATCTTGGGGAGCATATTTTATACCTTGTGTCATGTTGAGTGGCGGCATGGTTATTTTTTTTTTAGAAGACGTTTTGAGAAGTGCCATAGTGATTTGTTTGAGGTATTTAACGTTTCTATTTTGCTGTCAAAGGATTTTTGGGTGTGTTTATTTATTGCTCTTTTGTTATTTCATTGAGGAGATTTAGTTCTTTTTTCAGTTGGGGAATTCTATTCTTGCTCCATAGCCTTCTAGTTTTATTGCGTGTGTTGATTATTTCTATTATCTCTTTGAGTAGTTTTGGTTTTGCCTGTTTAAAAGAATATGTGGGTTTGTTTTCTTGTAAGTGTTTTATTGTGTTTGTTATTATTTCGTTTAACTGCATGACTGATTTTTCTATTTCCATGGGGGAGTTTAATATTTTGAATTGTGGTGTCTTGGCTCTCACTATTTTCCTAAATGTTTCCCAATTTATGTTTTGGGTGATTAGTTTCTGAGTTGGAGCATGTAGGGGAGGTATAATTTTGGTGGTTATTAAAACTGGAAGATGGTCTGAATCCATCTCGAATACTGGAGTTGAATGATATTCTGTACTTGTGTTAGTAATTGCTATGTCTAATATATCTGGCTGCTTGCTGTTGTCGTGTGGGAAATGAGTTGGTTCGTATGGCGTACGTATGTTCAAGTTTGTCTGTTATTATTTTGAGTAGTTGAGAGCCTGCATTGTTGGAAACTGCACCCAAAATTAACATGTTTTGCGTTCAAATCACCTAGTAAAATCATTGGCGTATTCTGTTGAAGAAGGGAATTTATGTTGGTATTTTTCATTTTAAAATAGGGTAGTTTATATGCTGATATTATGGTTGTGATTCTATTATTTATAGGGATTTTAATAGCAATTGTTTCTAACCCTGGTGTGTGAGGTGTGCTTGTTATCATATATGGAATTGATTTTTCAACGAGTATGAGTACTCCTCCCCCTTTTTGATCTTCTCTGTCTTTTCTTATTACGTTAAATCCTGATATGTTGAATGTCTTGTCTGCGCTGAGGTGCGTTTCAGTGATGCATGCTATTTGTATTCCTTTATCCTTTAAGAAATATTTTAGTTCGTTTTTTTTTTGTTTGATATGTTATTAGCGTTTCAGTTTAGTAGGATTAATTCTTTATTACACTTTTCTGGCATTATTGTTATTAAAGTAAGATGTGATTGAATTTTGAATACTGTTTATTATGGTTGGAATGATACTCTTGATTATGTCCATTAAATAATTTGCAATGCTGTTGACTATAGTGTGCATTATTGAGTTAGTGTTGTTATTATTATTGTTATTATTTACACTTTGGTGTGTGTTTTGATTGTTTTGCTGGTTTGTGGTTGGGTTTTCTTGATACGTGAAGTTTGGTATGGTTCGATTAGATGGAAGATTAGGAAAATTGCGTTGTGTGAGTGTATAGGCGGAGGTATTGGTGTTTGAATTTTCCTGGGAAGTAGTAGGTTTAGGGTTGCTTTTGTTGCTGTCTGAAATTTTTTTTGAAATAATTGCATTCTGCGGACCGAATGTCCGCACGGTGCGGGCCCTTGCAGTTGTGACATGTTGGAGTTAAGTTTTTTTGTGGACAATTTACCGTGTAATGGTCTTTTGCACAGAATGCACATACAATTTCATTATTACAGTTATTTCTTGTATGGCCAAAGTCCAGACACCTTAAACATTGTATTGGGACATTTGTTTTACGTTGTTTTTTTCAGTTTTGACACACAGATTACAAATTGCATTAATTTTTAGCACTTCCTCAATATTCTTGATGTCTTCCGGGCTGATGGGCCGTGGTCCAATTGGCTTGGAACTGCCAAACGTTTCGCCCACGACTGCGGTGGGCATCTTCAGTGGCGAGGTCTCGGGCGAAGTGTCCGGGACAGCGGCTTACTGGCGACTGACGTCGTGCTGGTCTCGTCCGCGGTATTAATAGGCCGCAGGTGGTGGTAGCGGAGGGGGTGGTTTCGCGCGCTGGCTTCTGATTGGCTGTCGCTTCGCGGGCTGGCTTGCGATTGGGCATCGACTGAGATGGGAGTGGCGCTGGGAATTTTGTTACTGTAAGGTTTTGTCTTGGTGTTACGGAGTACGGGATGCCAAACGGAACTGATTTTGACTCCTTCTTCTTTCCTGTTGAAATTGTTCGGATGTTTGAAAATTTCTATGGCTTCCCGTTGTAAGCGGGCGTGGTAGTGGTTTGTTGTGGATAAAATCTCGGTGTTGTCGAATAAGATGTCATGTTCTTTTCCCGAAAGAGCATGTTCAGCGACCGCGGATCTTTCGGTGTAGCCGAAGCGGCAGTTTCGTTTATGTTCTGTAAGGCGAGTGTTGACGGAGCGTTGCGTTGTGCCTATGTAGACGGAACCACAGGAACAGGGAATTCTGTAAACACCTGCTGAACTTAATGGGTTTCTCCGGTCCTTTGCTGAACGAAACATGTTGCGGAGCTGTGTGGTAGGCGTGAATATTGTCTTGATTTTGTATTGCTTCAGGATCTTGCTGATGCGGTCAGTGACGTTTTTGAGATATGGCAGTGAAATGGTGTTGGTTTCCTCTTCCTCAGAACGGCTGCGTGCGCTCTTGTTAGGGTGTAGTGCTCTCTTTACTTCTTGAGATGAGTAACCGTTGGCTCGAAGTACATTTTCCAGATGACCGAGTTCTTGGTGCACGTTGCTTTCTTCGCAAATGCTTGTGGCGCGGTGGACAAGTGTCTTCATCATTGCCCTCTTCTGGCTTGGGTGGTGGTTCGACATTTTATTCAGATATCGGTCCGTGTGGGTGGCCTTCCGGAAAACTTTATGGCCCAGGGATCCGTCTTCCCTCTTGTTGACAAGTACATCAAGAAAAGGTAGTTGTCCATTTTGCTCTCTTTCAACAGTAAATTGAATACGGGGGTGAATGCTATTCAGAATATTGACTCCGGCCGTGAAAGCCTTCAATGCTTTATAAACTTCCTCAATACTTTGTTGTCCGTCAAACTCTGCTGCTATAACCGGAATGGGGATATTGTCTTTGTATAATCTTGTGACACTCATCAATGAGGGATATTTTGTAATCCAATCTTCGTATATCTCTTGCTGAGTTACCGACTAATGAATGTTTTTGAAAACTACTGAAAATTTCTTGATCATTGGATCCTTGTAAGTATGGAATTGTCTATTTGTGCTTAATAGATATTTAGTAGCCTTTCTAAAGTCCGTAATGTACTTGAAGGATAACTTTATTTTATTGTTAACCGTATCTGAGGTGAATTGGGTGGTAATTTGCTTTTTAATCTCTTTGTTGAAGTTATTAATGTTCGGAATATCTTTCACAAATATGGGGCGTATTTTTATATTCTCGACTTCGTGTGTTTCCTCGTCGTCTAGATAGTTGAATCTTTTGTCTTGGTCACTATTATTTTCAAGAGGAGCATATCTATTACTAACAGGTACATTATATTCACTACCACTGGATGTGTTTTTTTTTTTTTGATGGACCGCCTAGGGGGATACTGTCGCCATGGCCTCGTTTTGCACTGTTACTGGTATTATCACTGTTTTTGGTGCTCGCGAGGTCGTGGCTTGCTTGGCCGCGAGGCTGGCCGCTGGCCGCGTCGATATGACTGACCTTATTGGAGCCTTGTGTTGGGTCGATGGCTGCGGTACCGTTTCCATGTTCGGGGATTTTTGCCTGCGGGTTCTGGCTGGGTCCATTGATGTGAATGAGGGAGCTGCCTGATGCATCTGCAAAGACGTGATGATCCCCGTGTTGGTTGTTGTTGTTGGTGACTTCCATTTCGGCTGTGTTGTAGAGGAGCGCCATGGCTCCCCCTATGCTCTGACCTAGGTCAGAGTTTGATGGTTGAAAACTGCTATTTATATTAAAAAATCAGTAGCACAACTTTAGATGAATCCACTACACTTGTGATGTTTAGTTAATTGGTTGGAACACAAACTTTAAGTCACTGATACTGCACTGCTTCAAGTTGAAACGTTCTGAGCTGTGCGGAGCACGATGTGTACTGGTCGCTGGCTCACCGCGGAATGATATCCATGTCTTCGAGAATTGGTGCCGCCTGTCAGAGATGTTTATTAAAGGTGTTTTCCGGGCCGCAGGCTTTTCCGTTTCTTGTGCAGTTTATTGCGCCTTCTAATTATTCCCTTGTTAATGGCATGAGATCGGTGGTTTTTTCTTATTGCTTTGCGGGCGCGTTTCTTTGGCTTGGGAAACCCACGTGCGGAAAGTACTCCATGT
The DNA here is from genome assembly GCA_031308135.1 of Acheta domesticus. Lineage (NCBI taxonomy): Eukaryota > Metazoa > Arthropoda > Insecta > Orthoptera > Gryllidae > Acheta > Acheta domesticus. The sequence continues at coordinate 21,724,005 of JAHLJT010009436.1, read as the reverse complement.
CTGAATGGGGTTATCTGTCGGGAATTTTGGTTTCTTTCGATTCACAATTATGAAAGGTTTTTCCTCTGCTCCCATTAATTTTCCTTGTATACAACATATCATGGTATTCCGTTTTCTTCCGCTTGACTAGTTCCTTAAATAGTCTGCGCGATTTCGCGTATCTGGACAGATTTTCTGTTGGATCCGCTCTTGTGTGGTGGAGGTTCATTATAGTCGCTCTCCTCAATCTGTTTGACGTTCTTTGGGGAGAATAGTCTGTGAGAATTTTTGTGAATGGCGTGTAGTCACTGGGACGCTACCTGCTATAATGGCAACATCCAATATTTTCGGAGAACCTTTTCGTGTGCAAAAATATTTTGAGACTTGACTGTGCGAATAGGTTATGACTTGGATTTGACTTTCCCAAGAATTGGAATACTTTTTATCATTACGTTTGAAATATTATCAGGTCCTGGGCAAAAATTGTTTCAATTGATTTTGTGAGTTCATCCGTAGATATAAGAGTGTTGAAATTATCAGTGCACGGTGGTTCTTCTGTCATAAGTGGTTTCAGACTTTGTTTCTCTTGTTCTTCTTTGTACGGATTGAAGGCATCTGGGTAGTTGTTAGAACTTGAATTTTTGGCGAAGGTGTTGACTAAGTTGTTGGCAATATCTTGAGGTTCAGTTAAGATTGAGTTGTTACATAATCTTGTTAGTTTTCTTGTGTCCTTGTTTAGCTTATATTTTTCTCCATGAATCCTGGATATTGTTACTTGCTATAAATTTAGGCCAGGTTTGCGATTTACTTTCTTTTTATAGTTTATCTAGCAAAATGCCCTTGCCTTTTGTATTCAATTTTATCTTCTGAGGTGTAGTGCTTTTTGAGGTAGTTGAAAGCATGTTTGCACTTTTTGATAGCTTCCATGCATGTGTTATTCGCCCAATGTGTTGGGTTTGATTTATATGGTTTACATAGTCCAATTGTTTCATTAGCAGCTTTGTTTATAATATCATTGAAGGTAGTAAAAAATGACTCAGTGTCATCAGTTTGCATTGTTTCACATTGCTTGATGTGTTCGTTTTTTCTTTGTTGGCAAAGTTTCCAATTTATTCTCTTGTTCCATATTTTGATGTTTGATTGAGTATACACCATATTGGTTGTATTTTCGCTAGTTCATTTACAGTAGAGATAAATGGAAAGTGATCACTGTCATTCAAGTTGTGTAGTACGGTCCAATTTCATTTTCGGGTAAATGTGGCAGGGCTGCAAGTAAGGCCAATCGAGCTAAAAGTTCCTGTGCTAATATTGAATTGTCTGGGTCGTCCAGATTTTGAGATGATGAAGTCATTTCAATCGATGACATTTTCAATTGTTTTGCCTCTTGGATAAATTTTGTTCGATCCCCACAATGTGTTGTGGCTCTTAAAATCTCCAAGTATGATGAATGGTTTAGGGAGTTGATTGATAATATCCTGGATTTCATCGGCTTCAAAAGAATAGCTGTTGGGAAGATAAATGTTACACATGGTGAGAATTATTGGAGCCTGAATCTGAATAGCAACAACTTCAATATGAGTGTTAACATCAGTCTCCAAAATAGGAAAATATTCTCTAATATATGTTGTCACTCGTCTGCAGGCAAAATTGGTGTTGTTTCTATTTTTAAAGAAGCACTTAAATTTACAAAATTTGACAAAATTATTAGATTTGAAGATAGTTTCCTGCAAATACATTATGTCCAGTTGATGTTCATCATTCATTAGTTCAAGTCTTCTTTTCTGCGGTAAAAACCATTAATATTCCATTGCAGAATATTCATAGTTTATAAGTTGTTAAATGTTACGAGTGCGATTAGATTCAGACAGGTCTGAACTGTGAGGGTATTATGATATTAGTCAGAAGACTCAGTTTCATGGTTTTCAGTTTGATGAATTTCTAACTTAAGTTTGTTAATTATTCTAGCGATCTTGTTTTTGATGGCTATTTTAATCAACATTGAGTGTCTGTCGTTCATCATCTGTATAATGGATTGGAGGCCATTAGTAAATTCTTTTGCTGTGGGGACAGGGTTGCTAGAACGAAGGGAATTTTCTAGAAAATATTTCAATTGCGCATAATTCAGTGGAAATCTTTCAGTGTTGGATTCGATGAATTCGTTAATGGGTTTAATGAATTTTTCAATTGATTTGGTCTGGGGTTCACCAGCTAAGGAGTTACTTTCACTCTTTTCACCTTCACTTCTGATTTTTTTCTTATGTTGGTTGTTTTGTAATTATTAACTAGTACAGCTACTTCATTTATGCTTTGAGTTACAGAATCATTACTCAGCAATTTGGATTTATTGTCACTCGTCTCTTGTGAGGGTGTTTCTGAGGGAAGTGTTATTTTCTGAATGCCAGGGAATTCATTTGAATTAAACGAAGGCTCTTCTGCTTGTTTTGCGGGGCTTGTAATAGCACTCAGGTTTTTATCCTGATTATGTACATAGGATTCATTAGCTACATTAGTTTTTACGACTCGTTTTTGAAAACATGTGGTTGATCCCGTGTTGTCATCATGTTCTATAAGGGATTTATTAATAACATTAGTTTCCATAACATCAGATGCAATTGTTTTGTTTGGGCATAAGTTAGCAAAGTGCCCGGCTTGTTTGCAACCGAAACAAATCACCGGCGAGCACAACGCTCCAGCCGCCTTTACCCCCAGGAAAGATCCTGGTGCTCATTTGGAAAGGAGGCTGAGTCAATCCCAGAGCCGCCCTGAAGGGAAAGCACCAGATAAAAATCCCAGCCTACGCCGGGATCCGAACCTGGGTCTTTTAGATCAGAAAGCCAGTACCCTGCCACTGAGGAACCCGGCTCCTACGTATATGTAGTACCATCATAAAATAAAGTTGTGGATTCTAGTAATTTGTTTACATTATCAAAGTCTACATATGTCCTGTCTCCTAAAGCTTATGATATGTGAAAACCCTGGATCTGAAATACCAGTTTTGAGAAAACTGATTTTTGATGAGCATTGCATATTTCTTTTGACAAATTCATTTTCAATTACTGCATGGGGAATGATGGGGCATACATTTGAAATGATTACTCTGTTTGGTTTACTAGTGAGAGGTCTGACGGACACTTCTTTGTTACATACGATATGGTACTTAAAATTATCAGTTATGTAGTCTACAATTTTCTTAGAACTGAGAAGGACATATTCTGCTATTGGAGATATGGGATACAAATCTTATGTCACTAGCTTTAACAGTAGAAGCTAACTTACTTATGTAGTCTTTTGTAGTGATTTCTTCATGAGAGTCAATTACAATAGCCTTAGGTTACAAGTCAATTACAATAGCCTGGTTTTTAGTCGGGAACATTTCGGTCGATGCAACGCTGACGTAAGATATCTTGACTTCCACATTTGGTTGAACGTTTGATGAAACTTGGGTTATGTTGACATTTTCAGAGGATGCCATAGCACAGGAGGCTACGCCTGCCAGGTAAACACTGCTTAATATTCCATATAATATGGAGTTAGTAGTAGTATATCGCACTGAAATTAAGACACAGTTTACCAATCGTGACACAGTATATTCGTATTAAGAGCTATCACAACTAGCGGGTCGCTTATGATTCAACAATTTGTCACATTTTAATTTGTTCGTCTGTGACAGAGAATTATTTTTTCCCTTTTAGTTCTTCAACACTGCAGTCTGCAGTATTTGGGTGATTGTTAAATTTATCGTATTTCAAAAATACCCACCAGCAGATGACAATCTTTAGAACATTTTCATTAAATAAAAACTTTAATCAATATTCATGATTTCTTACCTACATTTCATTTTTTGTAGTTTTTTAAAAAAACTCTTAACTTTATGAAATTATTCTATATCCTTTTAAATGTTCTTTTATGTTCTTGGACCTGTTTCTTAGAACAAGTAATATTTTCACGCAATTTATGTTGTCATGTTTATAATATTGTAATGCTCCTAAAGACGAAGTGTAAAATGTACTATTTTTATTTTATTTTATGTCGAATCAACTACTAAGGTTATTAACGACAGGCACAATAACAATATATCATTAATATATTCATTAATACATTAATATGCATAATGTGACACAAAGAGAATATTCATATGACATTATTAATCAATTTATACATTTTTTTCTTAAATTTCACTGTACAAATTAATGCCCTTCAAAAAATCGAGAAACCGACTGCATTGTTCTCCGTCCTTTAGCTCTCTTGTCATGTCGTTATTGACACCATGTCTCGTCCGGTCAGCCTCAAACCTGGGGCATAGAAATAAATGGTTACTGTACATGGAAACATTACATACATTACACATTGCATATTTACTATTTTAAAAACAGGTGTAAGTTATCATTGTCTTCACTTCGCGTACAATCTTGCGAAACGAGTTCGAACACCGGAGACTAAAGGCCATGATGCTAAAGGAGACTAAAGATGATGCGTCAGCTTTTGAGAGCACTTGAGCGCGGTGTCTGGCGCGTAGGATTTTCCAAGCGCACCTTCGCAGCTTGCTTCGTAAGTTAGTCGAGTGATTTAATACGATGCGCTGACGTGCCCAGAGAACTTCCATAGTTTCGTATGAAGTAATAGGATTTTCGCTGATGCACCCCGTCTTGCTCTTTGTGTCTGTCACCTCGGCAAGAAAAGACACGTTGGCGTGAGAACTTCTCCAGACTTTCTTGGAAGCAAACTACTCAAGCGAGTAAACGTCTAGGAAAGTATCTTCCCGTAATCGTGAATTTAAGTTCATTCTGTTATTTATTTATTTATTTATTCGTCATGTGGTGTGTTACTGATGCAACGTGTTGTATTTTATACAATAATACCATATGTAAATTTGAAATACAAATAGTTAATTGGATGAAACATAATCAGTGGAATGTATGTTAAATGATATTATAACATTGCACTTCGATAACTAATTGTACTTGAATTCCTTATACACAGTTGATAATTTGATGTGTTTGTTAACTGAAATCATCAATCTCCTTGATGCGTCGTCAAAACGCATTCAAATGCCATGTGAGATAATTGTATGTTTTTTTAGGGGATCACACATACAAACGTCGTATAATTTATTGTACCTGTTGGAGCTATTGAAATGTCAGTAGATTTAACTAAGCAAGAACATTGCAGACAAATATTGCAAAACTCGTCGACAAGCGTTATTATCTTTCCATTGTCTTTAATTCTGCAATTTTAATGTCGTCTTTTGTAGAATTACGTGACACGCAAAATCTACTTTCAAGCTTTAGTCTTTTAGTACATCTTTTATTGAGCTATTTTTCGTGAAATAAATGACACATCATTCGTATGAAAACTTGCAAATAAAATATGTTCTTTCTGTACTTATTTTATTTGAAAGATTTTAAAAATTACTTAACCCGTCATACCACGAAACCAATTTGCATTGTTCGTACAATTTTGTTGGCAATATACTCGTTCGCAAGACTCTCCTCATGGCCATTCGTTAGTTGCGCCATTACTTTCACCACGTGATCAACTCTTTAATAGGACCACCAATACGATTTAAAGTGAATTTCGTGTTGAACAAACTTCCATTTTCGTTATAAATGTCGAAATAAAGTTTTTCACATTTTTCTTCTTTGGTGGTCTGCGATTTTTTTTCCGTTGTGAGTTTTGTTTCATAAATCAGTTCAAGTCTCAAACTAAATGATTGGTATAATATCTAATAACCTTCTTAAACTGGTATACAAGCCCGTTTGCCCCCCCCCCCTTGGATGCTGGCGCGTGCTGTAACATGTGGAGCTGATGTAGCCGCCGGATAACGGGCAGGGATGCGGCTGAGCGTGACCTGCTTTGGCGAGACGCTAATTGACAGTATCGATTGGCGAACTAATTAACCGTCAGTGCTCAAAGGACACCACGGGTTGTCTTGACACGTCGGCCCTCAGCAGGTAGTTCAAAGACCTCTGTCGCCCTTCAGAAGGGACAGAAAGCTATGAATTTTTCCTGGGGAAAATCAATAGGAAAAGAAATACGTTGCTTAATAATTTTCAGATTGTGAAGATAATTTGAATACAAGAAGGCATTGCGGCATGCATGCGTGAGTTTTCGGATTCGTGCTGTTCGTTTGACGTGAGGGAAACCGGTGTCGTGCTTCCAGCACAGTGAAAACGGTTTTCTACGAATAACGCCATTGAGGTCAGCATACCCGGGCTTACCAGTGCAATGAAATGTGAATGATGTGATTCTTCGTTATTTACATTTTGTACATTTTATTTCTATGTTTTTAATTAATATTTAAATAATAATTCAAATAATATTTATTTTGCGACAAACTATGCAAACTGTCGAGTGTTTATTTCTTTCCTTTGCTTTTTCTTCATTCTGTGTTTTGTTGATCAGTTTTCTGTGAATGTGCACATACGATTTTATAAGAAAATGTAACAAACTTACAATTAATAGACAGTGCTCCCAACAATTTTTTTTGAGAACAATATTAGCACATACCCGAAAATTGGCGCAGGCATCGAAGGTCACATTATGTATCTGAAACCAGTAAAGTTGAGTTGTACTTTGTTGTTCCCTCTTGGACTTTGCTTAATTTGCATATTATTAAACTTTGCGAAATGTACATTATTTTATTCAGATGTTTATTTTTTGCTAACGATTCCGTTTCCGTTCAGTACAAATATTAAGTAACGGCTACGACATTCTCTGCAGCTTTCAAGTAGCCAAGTATTACAAGTGTTTAGTTTGAAGCAGTCTCGTTTAGTTTGAGGCAGTCTCGAACCTTTTCGTGGGGCTGGCAGATTCTCGAAATGTTGAATATTATACAAGTGATCCTTCCGCGTCATGACCCTAATTCCTTTCCTCACGGAAGAACCAAAGGAATCAATTTCTAGCATCGATCTCCTTCTCGGTAAATATTGCCTCGGACAACGAGGTCGCCCCCGTTCCCTACGACATTTCGTGCTCACTGGCCAGAAAAGAAACCTTTGGAATTCGATTCCCGTGCTGGCCGCTGTTACACCACATGCAATCTAATGGTGCAGTTGTATAACTGTAGGTAATTTTGTTGTCGTACCGAATACCGGTTGTAATTATCAGAAGAGGCAGTAAATAAGTCGACCCTTGAGTACTTTCAGAGAAATAATAGTTTGCCGACCCTCCTGTTCTACAGAAATATTTCCCTATATACGCACCCAGAAATATGTCGATTGGTAATGTCATGAATAAAGAAGCAGAGGAAGTTTCCACTTTCGTACGATTTCTCTTTATACATCCATTCTATTTGATGGGGTATCATAATACTTCGTTCATGGTGTTCTTTTCTACTTTTTTAAAGGTCGCTTTCTCAACATCTTGATCATACAGCTACCACTGTAACTTTTAAACTGTAGGGGGAATGCGTAAGTACAACACAAACATACACACACACACACACACACACACACATGTCCTAGGCGGGAACCGATCCCGCGACCGTCCGGTCCGAGATCACTACTGCACTACTGTCTTAGCTTTTCTACCTTTGTTAAAATTGTCAATGACAGAAATTATATGGCGTCAGAAAAAAGTATTTACAAAACAGAACGTAAGGTGATAAAAATAACTTGGTTGAGTGTCCGTTTGTCCACAAGACGCTCGAGTCCGGAAAATATTTTTGAATATTTACAATCATCGTGCCGTATACTAAGTTAAATGAAAGCATTAATTGATATGCGTAGTTCAGTGAATGCAATACGATCCGCCTAAGGAGATTCTATGCAACTTCCTTTAAACATTTTATTTTAATTTTTAAAAAATGTGAGTTTTCTGATTGGTCTTGCATAGCTATAAGAATTGCTTGATAAGTAAAAACGATTGTTTATCTTTAAAGTATTTATTTGCTTATGTGTGTTTCTCCTCCTATTTGTAATTTTAGTTACATTTTGCATCAAACTGTTTTATCCATCATTATTTTTGTGTAATTTATTACGTAATAACCGTGTTTACGCTCGATACAATATACATGTATATTGTTTGTTCCACAGCACGATATAATTAGTATGCAGTGATGCAAACTTGCTTCACGCAGTGTCAATTAGTGGTTTCAAATTAATGTTAGCCACTATTTATAGCTTTCTACAGTCTGCTGAATGAAATGTCCGTATTCCTTTCAGTTGCATCTGCAATATTTGTCATAATGAAAGGTGACAAAGTACGGTTATCGCCTTCTGCAGCTCGTCATTACGTAAAGCTATAAGTTTTTATTGATTGTCTTTCTTCATTGCATAAAGAAAGGTTCCATTCATTATAGACAATCAGGTGATAATAAAATATATTTCATACAAGGTTGAAGTTAGTACATAAATATTTCATATCAATATTTATGTAATAAATTTTATTTTAGCCAAATAGTACCTGATGATGGCGACAAATGATCTCTGAAACGTAAAAACTCCAACTTTGTTTTATGCACAAACGTCAACCTTGTGTGAAATACATTTTATTATCACGTGATTGTCTATAATGAATGGAACCTTTCTTTATGCAATTACGTAGAGCTGTTGTGAAGTGTACGAGGAGCAAATTTGAACGAGAGCTGTGACGCTCGTGGGGGCGTGGCTGGGCCAACAGGCGCCGCGGCGTCACGGGCGGAGGCAGACGAACCACGCGCGCGCCCGGCGGCAAATCTGCTTAAGGCGCCTGCGGGCTCAGGGCGCGTCAATTGCGCGGCGGGAACGTCGCCCGCCTCCTCTTGTCTTCCATCGCCCAGCCTCCCACGCCACCTCACCCCTCCCATCGCTCTGCCCACGTTCTCCCCGCCCACCGCCTTGCCTTGCCCCCAGACACCCGCCCCGCCGTGCACTGTCACGACCTAAAACCGCACCGCTCTGCCCCCGGACCCCGTTCCCACACATGCTCCGCCCCACTCCTCAGCGCATCGCCCTGCCCCTGCACATTCTACCCGCCCGCCCACCCACCGCACCGCTCTGCCCCCACACCCCGTCTCCACCCACGCTCCGCCCCCACTCCTCACCGCTCCGTCTTGCCCATATACATTCTCCCCGCCCACGCACCACCTCGCCCTACCCCCCCCCCCCCAACATCCACCCCATCGTGCACCGCCATGTCCTCAAACTCCATCGCCACGCTTTCGCATCCCCAATCCCGATCCTCCTCCACGCCCTGCGCTATCCTCACACTGCCTCAACCGTCCTCTCCCTACCTGCACACTGGACACATCACCACACTTACGCACCATCTCAGCTCGGACCCCACCCAAATCCTTCTCCTTCAGCACGAGCCGCCAATCGTCCGAACCCTCTTCAACCCCACCTCCCTTCCCGCCCCTCAGCTCTCTACCCTCACTTCGTTTCCGCACCCCGCTCCGCAGACCCGCCTCCGCCACCTACCTCCGCCCCCGCCCCCACCCCCCGACCCCGCCACCGCCCCCCGCCGCCGCCCCCACCACCGACCCCGCGCGGGCGCTCGTCTGCGGAACAGCAGCCGCGGACCCATTACACAAATTGTGTTTACAAAAGTGTAACTCTTTAATTCGATTGCGCGCGCCGTCGACGGAAGCCGTCGCTTCCGCCGAATGCCGTCCCCGTCGGGCGCCCCGCACTCCCCGTCACCACGACGGCCTTAATGAGGTGGTAATTGGAGACAATTACTAGGATCCTCGGCCTGGTCGGCGGCGGCAGCCGCAGCCTCCGCCTCTCCGCCGCGCTCGCCCGCGTTATTGTCGAATCCATAGCGACCGCACCGGCCACGCCCACACCCGTCACCTCCGTAATCGTCTTTGCTGACGCTACAGTAGGCACGTTGTCGGTCGTTATCGCATCACATCCAGTGCACGAGGGCCGGTGTTGCCACAACCGCGGCCTTGATTCCAATCAGACACACGGACCATACCCGTATGTGACCGCAGTGTGAACGATTTCTGGCAGAACTACTTCCGTGGGTATTTTTCTATACCCGCTGATACCGTCCCACGTCAAGATTTGCGTCGTGAAACCATCGTCACTGCCTGCAAACAGTCCAGCCAAAAATAGGCATCATGGTGGCGTTACACAACATCCCTCAGTCCTCACTCACAGCAAAAGTGCTGCCACCCGCTTAATTCCAGTCAGAACTTCTTTCACTAATCATTTCTGACTAAGGACAATTATTTCTGGCAGAACCTTTTCCGCAGTCTCTTTTCTGTGCTCAAACCGGTACCGTGCCGTCCGTGATCATGTTGCCCGGTGAAGATATTGTTACTGCCTGCCAACGCCCCCGTCAATTTGAACCTCAGTATCGGCTTAGGTGGCTCTGGGCATCAATTGGATGTCATTGCAATGTCTCTGATCGTGAGGTCCTGGGGATCCACTTCAAATGGTGGCAGGAGTTTCAACACTACGTGGCTACATAGCCAGGTCGAATTCAGCCGCTGTCTGGACGAGAATTCGATCGATTTCAGGCATTCTGGTCGATCAACTCCAGGCGAATTCCGGAGGAATAGGTACCCTAACGAACGGGTCGCAGGCTGGGCGAGATCTTTTCTTCCTCTTTCTTGACCTATCTTCACCCGTTACTTACACACATTTACTTGCATTACACTACCACACACACCAGTGATTTGTCGGGTGACAGCTTGTCCCGGTTGGAGTGGTGCCCCGCTGATGGGAAATACCTTGTTGGGGAAATCCTCGCAAGCGGACGTACGCCGGCACCAGATCTCGCCATCCAGCAAGGAAAGATCACCGCCATCCCGCGATAAAAACATGCACTACACTTACGAGTGTAACGGTCATAGCAGTTGACACGCCCGAAACCACTGATCATTCAAAAACATTGAACCTCACGTTGACGTTATAGCTTATCCCTCCGTGTCTAGTGGGGCTCATTATAATTTGGTTTTTATAACGTGCCGCGTCAGGGCTTGTCAACACGATGGAATATCTCACGGTGTTTCTCGGTCGTGCCGCTAGATGCCACCAGTCACATCGCACCGCTTGATACGGTCGCGATCATGCGACATCTAGCGACACGTTTGAGAATGACGCGAAATGCCGAGAGATATTCCATCGTGAAGACAGGTTCTGACAGGCCAGGTTATAAAAACCGAAGTATAGCTGCTTCTGCCTGGCCCGCCCACCTCCACAGTCGCCGTGCCGGGAGCCGTCAGCCTCGGTGCTTGTCCCCAACGTGTCGCGTCACCAGTGCTCTGTGCCGCGGGCGTCCTCGTCCAATGCGGCAGGCGCGCGTTTGCGCCTGTGGGCCGGCCGTCACCGCCGCGGCAGCCTCCTACAGGATTTGCATTGCAAACGACGGAAACGAGACCTCGTGTCAAGCCCCCAGTGTAGATTTCCACGAGGCGGCTTTGCCTTTGTGGACTAAGTAATATTCGTGTTAGTTTTTAATTACTTGCTATGTTATGTTAGTAACTTGGAAACCGAATAGAGCCCGTGACTTAATGGTTACTTCGTGCCTCCCTTACATACGTTGGGTTGGACTGTACTGGAAAGGCGTGAGTCTGTAGTGCAGGGCTGTCAAACAGGGCACGTACGTGTTGGGAGCTCGCTTATGCTCTGCAGGGCTTGCTAGGGCGCGCCGTGCCCGTATGGAGAGAAAAAAAACACCTTCACTGGTGCGACTTCACAGATCTGTACGAGGCGGCTTTGCCTTTGTGGACTAAGTAATATTGGTGTTAGTTTTTAATTATTTGCTATGTTATGTTAGTAACTTGGAAACCGAATAGAGACCGTGACTTAATGGTTACTTCGTGCCCCCCTTACGTATTGGGTTGGACTGTACTGGAAAGGCGTGAGTCTGTAGTGCAGGGCTGTCAAACAGAGCACGTACGTGTTGGGAGCTCGCTTATGCTCTGCAGGGCGTGCTAGGGCGCGCCGTGCCCGTATTGAGAGAAAAAAAACACCTTCACAGGTGCGACTTCACAGGTCTGTACAGCCTGTTGGGTTTAAAGGGCGCAAGAAGGCGTGCAATAAGTATCAGGGGGAATTTTATTTCGTCGGATGGATACTTTGTTTATTAAGCAGAAAACGTTTAGTGACAAAAGGGGCGCTATTTTCTAGAGATGGCCGGAGCCCCACTTACCCACCCATTGATAGACGACGCGATTAAATAGGGTTGGATAATGATTTGGATGCAGATCTGCTCTCATTTGAAACACAGAGGGTATATTGTGATTTAAACATAGTGGCACTTCAAGATCACGAGCTGGACGGAGAGAAGTACACTTTCATCCAGTTGGGAGCTTCGTTAAGAATTAAATTTTTGGTATTGGAGCTCCCGATTGGATGACAATGTCCCCCCTCTCCTTCCAGCTCGTTCCGCCTTGAAGTACAATTATGATTAAATTAGAGTGTAGGAATCTTGTCTTAGGACGCTTTCGCATTAAGCTCTCAGAGCCAGCTGAGGAAGTATTTTGTCATCACCTGAGCTGTCTCCAGTTTAGAGGTTTGTATCATTGATCAGCTCGAAAAGGCAGGCTCACTCGACGGCTCCCCGAAAGAGTGATGGAAGACTGGAATTGCATTCCGGAGTCCTTCGAGAAATTTGCCTCTCAACAGACACTTGGGACGTGAAGATGGAGAGGGAATATCCTGGCAGCTCCTGAGATTAAAGTATTTACAGAATAATTGCTCTTGACAAGGCATGTACAAAGCATGCGAAACGTTGAGTCAATAATAAATGTTTTTTAAAGAAGTTTAATTCCTGTAATCAATTTTGATTGATCCTATATGGTCAAATACATATATTTATTCGTACCATCAACACCTACAATTATATCAGGATCAACAGGAGAATTTACATCAATTTCAATATTTACAGAATAGTACTTGAACACAACAGTTCTAATTTTTGGAAGTAAATAAAATCTATTAATTAAAACCCCGTTTGATTGAATGTTTTGCTCTTTTGTGGTTGTGTCCAACATCGTTGTTCTTCGCTATCAGTTATTAATTGCCACCGACCAGTTGTAAACCATTTGCTGAAGCAATCTTCCAACATGGCCGCCTAGTACTGAAATCGAGTTTTCCATTTATCAATCAATCGACTTACTAATAAACGAATCGATCGGCCAACATAAAATAGGTACACATCGACCCAAATCGAGTAAGCTGCAACAAAGACAAATATTCAAGATTATAAATGCACAGTGATGAAGGAGGGGGACTTCAGTCCTCTCCCCTCCCCAGGGAATGACATACGCAAAACTATAGCTTATACAGATTTTCTATGCAAACGAAAGTCTTTGAATATATCAGTTGATAATGTTATATATATTAACAAAAATTCAATAAAGAAACACACACTTTGTACTCAACATGAATTAAGAATTCTTGATAAGAAAACAGCAATTCGGCTGGACACTGCACCCGACAACCCACCCCCCCCTCATCTGAGCAATGTCTTCGGTGCGCCTCTGCAAATCCACAATTTTTTTTGTAAAGGAGACTAGTGTTGGCGTTCGAAGGAAAAGATTCCAACGATTACGGCGATCGATTACCTGTCATTACAGCAAGGTCGAACAGAGTGCAGCGTGAAGAGTTGTGAAATAGCGTGATGCGAGTCCAGTGCGTGTGACATGGCATGGGAGTACTGAGAAGGCGGGCAGAGGGCGTGGATCAGAATTCATAAAGCTTTGACTCTGAGGCACAATTTATTAACTGTGGTAACTTTGTGGCTCAATTTATAGATTGGAGGGAAAGATAATATTTTTTACCGCCATGAGTGTGTGTGCGCGTGTGTGTGTGTTGCTACCTTTCAATGTTAGATTTATGCAGGATGGTAAGGGATCATGGAAATAGAGAATTTTGTAGTTTGTGAATTTGTTTGTGTGTTTGTACTATTTAAATCATTGGGAGATGTTTGCCTTCGCGTCCTCTTCGAATCCTACAGGATTGTTTGTAAAATATTTCAAACTAACTTTTATGTTGTTATCATTTTGTTAATTGTAAATACAATAATTACAAAGTTGAGGGTAAAGGTTATTATCATTCTGATAATATTTCAATAATATCCACTCATTCACTATTATAAAACCATAAATTATCAGATATTAAATTATATTTTCTTTTACTGAGTATTTTGCATCGAATTCGTGAACTCTCAAGATTGCAGATTTCCCTGCACACCCTCCCCTTCGGCTATTTTTAGATACATAATTGTTAACACAGAGATCCGAAACCATTGAGTACAGAGACATTGCAAGAGGAGGGTGAAAATGAAGAGGAAACAATATACATGAAAATGAAGGTCGCTCAGGGGCAGGGAAGGGCCTGAAAGAAGACGCAGCAGAGACGGAAAGCCTCGCAGCCAGGGCGTAGATGAAGCTCAGCCGCTCTTGCCAGAGGTCGGGTCGCAGAGCAGAGCAGTTGGTGCTCCTGCGTCTGTCCCCTCTCTCCCTCTCCTCCTTTCCCCTCCCTCTCCTCCTTTCCCCTCCCTCTCCCCCTTTCCCCTCCCTCTCCCCCTTTCCCCTCCCTCTCATTTCCCCTCCCTCTCCTCCTTTCCCCTCCCTCTCCTCCTTTCCCCTCCCTCTCCTCCTTTCCCCTCCCTCTCCTCCTTTCCCCTCCCTCTCCTCCTTTCCCCTCCCTCTCCTCCTTTCCCCTCCCTCTCCTCCTTTCCCCTCCCTCTCCTCCTTTCCCCTCCCTCTCCTCCTTTCCCCTCCCTCGTTCTCCTCCCACCCCTCTGGGGCGGATCCAGCCGATCATTTCGGGCGGGATGTCGTAGATGTTTATTAAACAAAAAACATATTTGTTATATTGTATGTTATTTATGTACTGCAGATATGATACTGTACAATATTGTTGTTTAAATAATTACGTAATTAGAACATGAGTAAATAATGAAAGCAGTTTTGCTGAATAAAGGAAGGTAAACAAAAACTCTAGGCGTTTTGGGGGGAGGCATGCCCCCCCCCCCGCTCCACCAGTGCTGCTCCTTATCCACATCGCAATAGAATGGGCGCCGAGGCAGTATCCGCTCTTTTGTACTTATTTATTCAAAAAACAGTAAAAACTGTTGTGACGTATGGGAAAGAAGATCATCTGCGCACGTTTTCTTGACTTGTATAATCCCTTCGTGTGGGTTGCTCCGAACCGTACAGAAAGTGCATGTTTTCACTTCGCCATGGGAGGCTAAGATTGTGTATCTTTTTTTTACCCTTGTACTTTTAATACTGCAGATTTAACCTTCTTAGGGTTAGATGATATTAGGAATCCTACCTTTCGGCATTTTGCGGTTACTACCTACTTCCATGGCCGTCTGTACAGTTAATGTAACTGATATCTCTAGATGGTCGTATTACGATTTTCGAAGTGGAATAATGAAGGCGTGGCAAGATTCGTGCTTCAACCGAATAACCCAATATTTACTATTAATAGAACCAGTAAACATACACATTTGGAAAAATTACTGAGTGTTCTTGGGACTGGTGTATCTCATTTATCTACAATATTAATCATTTTAATAGAAATCTCAAATCTCTGAAATCCCAATCCTCGCCGACGAACCGCGATAGATAATGGCACAGTAAGTTTTCAAGTTACGCTCACAATTCTTTACTTCCCACGTTCCTCGTCCAGCGAGAGAGAAATCAATGCTTCTACACACGTGACCTTGAACAGAATCTACAACATGACAACAAAGAGCGCCTTCGCAAGTCTGAATTATCATCATCGCAAGGCACCAGTACCACTGTCATTCATATCATTTATCACCGTTACTGCCTGAACCACAGGACAACATTTTGTACCACCACAATTTACTTATAATTTGTATCTTCGATCTCGATTGCAGCGACCAACTGCCAACATAATCTCTAATGCTTTCGTTCCTGCTATCACCACAACCACCATCTCTGATCTGTCGGCTGTGCTCTCTTTTCCAGTCCCTCATTGATTGCGGATTCTCAAACAGCTGCGCCATCTGCGTTTCAGAATCCATTCAAGCGGCTGATGAATATTGGATGAAGGAACGGTCTATGATTTACTTTTCATAGTTCATTTCTTCTTATTGACTTTCCATTGAACATCTTGAAGATTGTGGGTGTTGGTGAAATATTACATTCAGTTTGATCGGGAAATAAATGACGTAAACTTGGAGGGACGGTAAAACAGCTTGCATCTTGTATCCGGAGGAGGAAAACCATGCTGCTCGCTACGACCCTTACATGCTTCCTTTTGAAGAACCGATTCCTGGTTCAGCGAACACGCGCATATGTAGTGCTACATCTGGGGTTTCAGATCACTTCTCATTGTGCATGTGCACGTTTGGTGAATCAGGGATTTTTTTTCAAAAGGAAGCGTGTCAAAAGGAAGTCTGCGACGAGTCTCCGAAATAAATCAGATGGGTTGGAAAGACCTCAAATGATCATTTCAAAGCAAAGTTTCCGTCAGATTATATGAAAAATAAATTGTGACCTGCCAGAAAATTTTTAAGATATTCTGAAGACTAGATGTTTCACTGTTAGCACATTTGTTTTGAGTTCATACTGTACTTAAGGAAGTCTTGGAAAATCATGATTCGCTGTTCTAGATTAAACGTCTCTGTAAAGGAAGGGAATGGAAGAACTATGCATAGTGTTACTGATGAGTGATAACGATTCTAATGCCTGAAATCTTATAATGGAGACCATTGCTTGTCACTCTTCAGGGACTGCTTTGCTTTATTTTTATTTTTTTAACACTTCTATAGCCTAAATCGTCAACTAAGGTTACTTCGGAATCTACAACCGGGAGACCAACCGAACAATGGTCTCAGTTTAATTACATTCGTTACCAACCTGAGTGAATGCAGACTCTGTTGTCATATATTGTGGGGAGGATTTAATTTATGCTAAGGACTATTTAATTTTTCACATGCCAAAAACGATACATTTACCGAAGGATTTTCCGTCCTTTTAAAAATTCACCTTCTTCAGTCGAGTATGAACACATGAACTCGGATTTTGAAGGCCAGTATGATATCCCCCTATTACGAGAGGCAGCTCCAGAACGCGTTGTAATTTTTAAAAAATTCAAAATAAAAAAAACAGTAAGTTTCTATTCGTTATTGAACAGTTTTATATTTACTTCGTCTGCTTCCGCTTAACGAAAATTCTCATCGGAGCAAATGTAAATGGATCAAATGCGAATTCCGGCAAAACCTCCGGCGGAGTGACTGTCGTGTCATGTTGTATCCCACACGTAGGGCCAGATCATTTACATAGGTAGCAGCCACTTCTTCCAACGCATTTGCTCCCCGCCATGGCGCTCCATTCCGCTCTGCCCCGCGCGCTTGATGTAAGGCGAGAGGGCGGCGTGCGGATGTAAAATGGATGATAAGCGGACGGGCACTCAGCACCCTGGGTCTCTGCGGCGCTCAGCTCTCGCTCCTCAGCCCTCAGTCCTCATCCCTCCCCGTGTCCTCGGTCGAGAGAGAGGCGACAGTCAGCACACTGTGGAGTGGTCCAGCCCCCCCCCCCTTCACGACGTGCGACGGCGTGCGGTTGCGGCATTTTGGTTTTCCACTGTGGTTGTGGCGTGACAGCCATGGGCGTCACCCTATTATTTTTGGTACGTGCGGTACATTGAAGGTGCTTCCCCGGTAACTAAACGTTATCTACTGAATCCCCCACCCCACCCAATAGTTTGGTGCTGGTTACTGCTACTCCTAGTTGAACTATTAACAACGCGAAGGAGCGGCGTAGTACGTGAAGGAGATCGTGACAGAAGTGGAAGAATGTATAATGGCAAATCTCCGAACAGGTCAACTACTAACACCCATGGAACAGAGATCTTTAAATCACGCTTATGACGATTTCACTCTTGTTGCAACATTAGCGGCTTTTCAGTCTCATATTTAAGTTTCTAAGTTGTTAGAGGGAACTAAAAACTTGCCATCTTGATTTAAAATAAGATATTCAAATTTATTTCAGTTTTACAATCAGATAATTACGATTATCCTCCTTTCACCAGTTCTCTCGTTACCCCTTAAATCTAATTCTTCCACACACGTTTCCCTTTCAGTAATCCACACGTGCTGCTTAAATCCTCTACATAAATTTGGAAAAGAATGAAATTACGAGAATGAAGCGCAGATATTCTTTTACACGGAACCTGACGTTGGAGTTTGCCTTCTGCAGAACAGTAGAATCACTCTTGAACTCTCTGACAAAACAAGAAGTTTAAAAACGGAAGGCAAATATTTAATTCAGCAATAGTTACGTTGGTATATATTTTAATACCAAATGTGTCCCCTTTCTTTGTAAAACCCTGTTTTATCACAGTTCTTGTAAAAATTCCTAGTAATTTACCTTGGAATAAATATATAATACTACTACTATATTTTAATATGTAACCCTCAGGGGGCGTGCCTTTAGTTCTTCAGGTGCGCTACGGGAGTAGGCGACCCCGAGGTACCCGAGTCATGGTGGACTGGTAGAGGCAGACGCCTTTCATTTCCTTCTTCCTTGAGTAGTTATCTGTATTTCTTTTCTTTCTTCCCGCTTACATATTTGTTTATGTGTGGTTGATATATGCTTGTTTATTGTATTGTTTATTTTTGCTTAGTTCTTACGAGTTGTTTCCACGCATATGAGCCATATAGTGTGTAGTGGAAACAGAATCTCTTCGTGATTTTATTTATTCTGTCAGATTTTTTTTCTACGGATTGCACACTTTGATTATTTGCTTGATACACTTTCTCTTGTCTGTTATTGTCTTTGATTTTGCCCATTATTTTATCAATTTTGCTCCAGTTTTATGAATTTGTTCTACACTCTCTTTTCTTCGTTATGAAAGCAGATCGGGAAAAGAAACCTCAGTTATACTGTATTGATTTATGACAGACTGGGGTGATTAGTGTAAGGGCGTGAATCAAAAATTAAGTCCTAGAGCTTAGGAACTGGCCTTTTCTGTGGCAAATTTTAGAAGTTTCCTCGAAGTATAAAATATAAGCACTATAACTAATAACCGTATTAAGACAATGATTTCATAAAATTAGTAATTTCGGAATTTATCCAAGTCTTTGGAAACTAGATTAATGAATAGATTTTGACATGAAAACACTTGAAAACAAAAATGATAAATAAAAAGCCTGACAAAAATGATAATAGAAAATTTCTTCCAATTCTATTTCTTCCAATTCATTTTTCTATTTACAAATTAAGTGAATACTGTTCACAGTATTTCTTCACTAATGTAATCTTCAAGCCCTAGTTACTTTTAAAACCTCTCTTATGCATTCCATGCTTCTGTTATTTTTTCCCTTTAGTTTCTTCTGTCGTTGGCAAGGGTGTTTTCCTATTTCATTGCTTTATGCTCTTCCCTTTATTTTAAATTTCTTTTGAAAACGTTTTTAACTCTTTCTTTCTCTTACTCTTTCTTCTTTTTATTATGAGTTGAAATTTCATTGAATTAATATAGATATTCTTTCATTATTTTAATTCAATGATTATAACGTTTTGTGCATCGAAAGCCGGCACTCAAAATAAATCCATTATGCTGACGGAGAATACTTCAATTATTTTATCATAATAATGTTTGTCATTTAAAAGTAAATTATTGTAATATTTTATATTCAATTAGTGTTTACTAAATTCAAGAGAAAATTTTATCTAGACAGAAATATTGATCTGGTCAGAAATTTCAACTCATAATGATGGAATTCATTTGCTGATCTTCTTTTTTATTCTTTTATTTACGAAAATATTTTTAAAACATCAGTTATTTTAATTATGCTAATTATTATGTTCATTCATTATAATAAACATACAGTTGTAATCAGTCAATATTTTTGCATTTAAAAAACAAACAAACTAGCTTTATATGTATCGGCAATTTGAAAGCAAATTTTGTAATTTTCGTAAACTTAATGAAAATATGATGCATATTTTTCTATTCATGTGTGCTCTTTTGTTTTTCTTCAGTGCGATAGTACACTGTGCTATCGGACCTGAACATATGATTTATTAATAATTGGGGAAATTAACTTGATTGCATACAAATGAATATTTTCAATTAAATACTCCCTCCTCATTCAATCTACAAACTGGATCACATTAATCAAACGTCTTCATAGATACGATTTTCCATTAAATCAAAATGTGTGAGGTATCATAAAACTAACAAATATTTTCGAAGTGGAGTGGTTCTTCGAGTGAAATTAATGTTTGGTGTGAAGAAGATGAGCATCGCAGCGTACCGTGTTGAACTATTTCAAACTACATTGTTCAAAAAACAGTTTTACCAGTTTTCGATCATTGTGACGACGCCATTACTTCGAGCTAATAAACAAAGAAAATCTCTAGTGTAATAACTAGCAGTGATAAACTTTGAAGCAGACTCGGATCATAATTTATTCACTGTTGCATCAACATTTGAAGAAATTCGAAATCTTTATGACTTCTACCAAGTACTGAAATGTGTTGCAACATGCATTTTCTGATCATTTAGATTAGTTCATATGCAGATGGATAAATACTTCCGGCCTGCATCTGAACCACATCAAACAGCATTGCACAATTTGTCAGAAGGCTTTGAAACGCAGTATGCGTTTATAAACTGAGAATTTTGGAGAAGAATTTGTTACAACTACTCATATTTATACCAAACACCAAGTCAGCGACATCAGGAGTATGAAAACAGAAATATTCTTCAGAGCTACGAAGAATTTTGCAATATCCATGGGACAACTCACTGCTTAAGATAAACCACAATAATGATTTACACTGTAGATCTTCACTTCAGTAATAAACAAATCTTCAACATTATTCTATTGAAGTGCGTCATTACTTTAATGCACATCATTGCAGCTAATGGAATAAAACAGGATAAAGTTTGTCACATCTGACCACTTTGTGAGAACGTGAGATGAATACATTGTACTTCTCGTTTGGCTCGCATGGTTTAAGTTGCAGTTTCAGTCACACCAGTTGTTGAACATTCATCACCAAAGAAATGCCGTATTCTTCTACGCGAGTGTCCAAATCAACTTCAGCTGGTACTGATCCACCAAAGCACGTGTAGCTTTGATGCAACTTTCCTGGGTGTATCACAGCATGTCCAACTTCTGCCCGGCGAAAGATAAAACCCTTCGAAGCGAGAAAGGAAGATGGAAAGGATATTGAATGGTTCGCTATTGTTGACTTTCGTGGTCGCTGTTACACAGAAAAAGATTTCATCTGACGAAAGTCATTACGTAGCATTGTTCAAGTGGGACCATCTCTTAGGAAGCAAAGAAGACATGGAAATACCTACCCAAGAGATGAATCATGGCGAACAAGGAAACGAAGACGAAACTTACGGAGTCGTCGGGTCAAGGAGAGGAGTGCAGGTGTGGAAGCTTTATTTTTCAATGCTTCCATGGTGCGATGCAATGTGTGGTGGAGTCAACAGCATGGAGAATGAGCTCATGCACAACTTTAAAGCGGCGTGCGACAAAAGAGAATTGTGGTTATGGTAATTGGTTTCTTTCATTATGTAAAACTCACCAATCTGTGTCACAGACTGCAGTGCAACAGAATATTCTGAGGCTTCAGTGAAGAGAAAACGTTGGATAGGTCGTAATAGCAAATGTAGGAATAACGTTGGCGGAGTATCCGGAATTTGAAATATGTGAAGAAAATTGTGTAACAGAAATGAACTATTGAAGACTTTGATTAGAGTTTATTTCGGTCCAGATGCTAATGATTTGGAGTGCAGTAGACGGCCGAATAAATGACATTCATGATCACTTTAGGGATTCTATTAAGTTTCTACTTTTTTTCCAAATTTAGTAAAATTTGCAATATATGCCTGCCAATAGAGAAGTATGCAACATGATACCAAATGTATTTAAAAAAAGTCACTTGATTAATTGACATTTTTGTTCACTAAAGAAATAAATGTTCAAATGAAACCTTTTAATAATTAATGTTCATTGCTTTAATAGTTTCTGATATATAGACTCATCGTCATAAAAAAAGTTGCACCCCGAAGGACCGTACTGATCCGCTGCAAACGTGGTGGGTATTTTGCACACCATTCACTAAGCCAATGATTTCGTTTTCACGGTCGGTCGCGCACTGGGGTGTCGGGGGTAAGGGAGTGACGTCGTGCCCACCAGCCGAGAAAAGGGGGTCTCAAACGGCCGCGACGACCATTGCGACATGGGGTATCGACGCCAGAGCGTCACCTGCACGTACCCTACGCCTAGGCGACGTGTTCGACAGCCGGATAGACGCTTTCGAGAGGGGCCAGCACTATAGGTATGCGGGAGACTGGTTGGTCCTGTCGTCGTATTGCGCGCCACACCGGTCGTACGGACACCACCATCGCCCGCTGTTGGTGGCAATGGATTGAGGAAGGCACGCACACACGACATGCAGAATCTGGACGTCCGCCACGCGCCACGAGGAGGAAGGACCGACGGATGGTCCGCAACGGGCGACCAGATCCAACGGCAGCTATAGGTGCTTCAGCGATGATTCAGCTGTGCAGCCTGCACTATCACATCCTGTAAGTGCCAGTACCATTGGCAGGCGGTTGCATAACACAGGGCTCGCCGTACGCTGACCGTTACGACGCCTGCCCCTCACACCCCAGCAACGTTGCTACAGACTCGCCTGGTGTCGGGATCGACGGACCTGGGGCCATGCAGTCTTGCAGTGGGTCATCATCAGCGACGAGTCCCGCTTCTACCTTGATGGCGACGACCACCGGGTTCATGTCTGGAGGCGCATTGGGGAGCGCCACGACGAGCGATTTATGGGTGTTCCATCACACGTCCCTCCAGCCTGGTGTGATGGTGTGGGGTGATATCCTACGGTGCCCGTTCACCGTTAGTGTTCCTCGGAGGCACCGTGACAGCCGCACGGTACGTTCAGGAGATCCTTCAACCGGTGGCTCTGCCAGTCGTGAACGCCCACGCCCGCGCCCTATTTCAACAAGAAAACCCATATCCGCATACCACAGCCATCTCCCGAGCATGCCTTGCAGCCGTGGATACTCTGCCATGGCCAGTCGCATTGCCAGGCCTTTCCCCGATCGAGAATGTTGCTGGTGCTACGGAGCGTGCGAACAGGACCATACCCCTACCCACCAATCTGCAAGAACCGCGCGCTCAGGTGCAAGCTGCATGGCATGGACTAGCACAGGACTCCATTAGACTTGTACAACTCCATGCCTTGACGTCTGGACGAGTGTGTTTGCCAATATGGCGACCTCACGCCAAACTAACACGTACAGTCTGTGGGCGTGTAGCGCAGTAAATATTGGTCCTACAAACGTGAAAATGTAATCATTTGCGTGGTACCCTCTACCTGCCTGCCAACAATGATCGCAATCCGCCTCGTCCTTCTGGATGCAGCTTTTTTTATGACGACTGTATATATATTCATTTTATTTGGAATGAAAATAATAAAATAGTTTATGTACCCGAGCTGGATTGTACCACAGCTGTATCTGCACTGAAATTTTGAGGACATCATGGATGACCTCCTGTCAAACATTACTTCCGTCATAACTGTTAATTTGGAAAGATTACGTGTTCTCAAAATTTGTCTATTTTTATATTTATTAGTTAATGACAAAAATATATATTTCTGTAAATCGTTCTTTATGTGCAGGATAAATATGTTTGAGGATATATCCATCACGAGGTACAATATTAAAAAAATCATACCTGATATGTGGTCACACTAATAATTCAAGTTCTTTCATTGCATTCTTCAATTATTATGTTCTGTTAATTTTATTATTATATTCTTTCTCTTGATTTGTGATGATTTACCTCTTAAATTCTGTATCAATGAAGATTTTTAGGGGTTATGCTGAAATGTTCTCTGTCTAAAATGTAAAAAAAAAATTAGCCATAGAACCCCTTTATTGTATTCCACATCATATTTTTATTATGAAAACACCCTAGCCTACCACAGGATTATATTCGTTGATTTTTGCTTGACTGTTTCGTCTAAGATGCATTCAGATCGGAAACTTTCTTCTAAAATGTTGAAATCGAATTATTACATAACTAGGGTTTGATTGCTAAATTATTTCCGTCATATCAACAATGGCGCATTATTATTTGTGTCAATACCTATTGTAGTAGAATAATTTGCCTTACTACTTGAGAGTTAAAAGTTGAGAAATATTAAATTGTAATTTAACATTTCTCAACTTTTTAGACCAGAAAAGAATATGTAGACATACAAAAGTGTAGGATATGCAAGGTACCCTCGTTATTATTAGAATAATTGGTATTATTGAATGCATCATCAAAATTTAATGATTTGAATTTATTTTTCTGATCTCATTTATTACTTTTAATTTTGTAACAGGGAGTTTTGAAATGGAGCATCCCTTAAGTGCGAGATTATGTTCACAAACTTTTCTGTAACCCATTCTTGTTACTGTTTCTGGAGAATCAGATTCCTTAGTTTCTAGATGTCGACAGAAATTTTAGAGGAGATTTCAGATAGATTTCTTATCCGTTTTATGCCTTGTTACGTACTTTATTCTAAATACTCATGCTGTTTGCTGCATTACAGTCTCTGACACAAAATGGTCAGTTAAATATAGCGAAAGCAAACAATTAACTTAGCAAGAATTCCTATTGTGTGGAGTACAGTTTTCAGGTTGTACATGAGCACATTCTACCTGTTGCTGACTCCAAATATTGCATTTCATCATGAAGTCTTGTCAGGTAAAGCTGCTACAGCTGCATTCCTCTTGTTGTTCTGACAACTTCGTTGATATCTTTTGTTTTCATTCTTGCCATGCTATGTCCTAGGTCAATAATTGTATGTATTATTACTTCTTAATTTACATCTATATATTGGTACGTAATGACATTTCAAAATTGTAGTTCTTTTCTGAGGGTTCCGCAATCAACGTATCGCAATTATGGTTAATCATTCAACATATTTTTTCCTGTTTCCCTTTCGTTACGTAGGCTTTTTTCTTATTACTGGCTAGGAATTGGTCACACACTGATCCACAAGTAGGGAAATTTCAACTAATGAACACGTGGTCTTGATGGAGCAGTATCAGCTGAAGTTGTTATGGATCCACTCGCATAGACTTACTAGAAGAATACGGCATTGACTTCTCTAAGTAATTTCCTACTTTTGTTGCTCATGGAACTCCAATTCTTTTACTAACACCACATTCTCAATATCAAGTAAGCCAGTTAAATTGAGGTACGGTACTTTGAGGTTGAGTACTTGGTGTAAAGTATGTTGCTTGATTCTTTTTGTGTTCCGTAGGTTCTTCAATGTTTGCACCATTTCGTAGTGCTTTATGTCTGATTTAATTATCTATTATTTTATTTGCCTCGCTTTAGTTTTCAGTTCTTTCCCGAAAAGTGTAAAGAAACACACTTTTTGCTTATTGACTTCATTAAAACTATTTGTATTTGGACTTCATTAAATTTCTAAATATACTCGTACTGTTTTCTTCACTTATTTCTTTTCCTATTCTAGTCGTTCCCTCTCATCATAAATAATAGAAACTAGAAATATGTAATAAAATTATTTGGTCAATTTCTTAGAGTTACTCTGAAAGTGTTCGGGTACAGTTCTGTGACGTAACACTCAATTTGGCAACCATCTCTTGAGAAAATATCTTGTGCTAAGATATATTCCAAGACGTCTGGATTCGTTCTATACATTATTGTTTGGAAGAGCATTTTCTTTTCCTCGTTTTCTTGTTTAATTGATGAAGAAAAAAAATACTATTGGCATCCGAGGAACATTGCTTATTAGCGGCGGCTTGTCTTGCTTCAAGGAAGAAAACGGCGCGCCTGTAAAATTATGCGCGGTAATGATATTCCATTTCCTAACGAAGTACATTGAGGCTGCAAATTCAACTACGGCGTCGCTCGTCTCTCTTTCTCTCGCTCGCAGCCTCTTCACTTTGTTGAACCGCGGAGCAGCCGGGGCCTCGGATACCTTCGTCTTGCCGGCGCTCGGCGGAGCTCGGCGGCATTTGCGAGCGCCTCGGCGGCTGGCGGAGCGGCGCGAGGCGTGAGGGAAGAACCGATGGCGAGTGCAGAAGCGTGGGCGGGGGGCGCGTGGCCAGCAGGGAGGCAGAACGACGCGAGAGGAGGCACAACGGGGGCGCGGGCAGCAGGGAGGTAGAACGAGGACGGTGAGGAGCGGAGCGGGCCGATGCAAAAGGGGCGGGGCGGGGCGGCGAAGAGCGCTGTGGGATGTGGGGACGCGGGGCGAGGCGGAGTAAAGGCGTAGAGCATGGCACCGTGAAGTGTCAGGTGCGGTGGAAAAGAGGGGGGAGAGTGAGGTAGGACGCAGACGGGAGAAGGGACGGGGGTGGGAACGGGCAGAGGCGTGGGTGCGAGGGCGTCAGAGGCAGTAGGGAGGTGACGGGAAGCAGAAGAGCGGAGCGGGATGCTGTGAGTGACGAAAGGAAAGATGGAGTGGGGTGAGGAGGAGCGGAGGGGGTCGTAGTGAAGGTTGAACGAACGGGAAGGGCGGGGCGGAAGAAAAAGGATTGGTATGGCGCGGGACACGGCTTGGAGGGAGCGGTGCGATGCGATGCGAGGCGTCTCGCCAGCGGAGGAAAGGTTGGTATGAAGAGCGAAGTTGGTCATGCCTTCCGGGTCAGCGGGGTGGCGACGGGGAGCAGAACGATGAAGGAGCACGAGCGGTGCGCAGCGGCGCCTGAGGGGGACGGGGAGGAAGGGCCAGGCGGGGCAGAGCGTTGAAGGCGGAAAGGTGGAGGAGGAGGAGCGGGGCGGGTCGCAGGGAAGGTTGAAGGGAAGGGAAAGCCGGGCGGGGAAGACCGCAGGAGGATGGCGCGGAGCAGGGCGGGACACTGCGTGGAGGGAGCGGTGCGATGCGAGGTGGGTCGCCAGCGAAGAAAGGGTTAGCACAAGTAGCAGGAACCGGGCAGACGCGATGGTGAGCGTGGAGCTCCGGGCAGCGACGGGGAGCAGAACGATGCAGAAGCACGGGAAGATGCCGAGCGGTGAGGAGCGCCGCGCCGTCTGGCGGCGACGGGGAGGCAGGCTGGCGGCTGGCGTCGCGGCGCGAGGTGCGGGGGAAGAGCCGGTGGCGACAGCGGGTGCAGAAGCGTGGCCCGCAAGGAGGCAGAACGCTGCACGAGGACGGTGTGGCAGAGCGATGGGGGCGGACAGGAAGGGGCAGAGCGGAGGGGGTGGATAGGAAGGGACAGAACGTGTGGAGGCGGAGAGGAAGGGGCTAGGCGGAAGGGGTGGTGAGGAGGGGCAGAGCGGCGGGGGCGGAGAGGAAGGGGCAGAGTGGAGGGGTGAATAGGAAGGGACAGAGCGGTGGAGGCGGAGGGGGGTGAGGAGGGTGCGGAGCGGTGGGGACGGAGAGGAAGAGGTAGAGTTTAGGGGGGCGGATAGGAAAGGGCAGAGCGGAGGGAGTGGATAGGAAGGGGCAGAGCGGTGGAGGCGGGGGGGTGAGGACGGGGCAGAGCGGCGGGGCGGAGAGGAAGGGGCAGAGTGGAGGGGTGAATAGGAAGGGGGAGAGCGGAGGAGGTGGATAGGAAGCGGCAGAGCGGAGGAGGCAGGGGGAAGGGGCAGAGCGGCGGGGACGGAGAGGAAGGGGGAGAGCGGAGAGGTGAATAGGAAGGGGGAGAGCGGAGGGTTGTGGATAGGAAGGGGGAGAGCGGCGGGGGCGGAGAGGGCCGCCTTCATAATTGCGGCCTCATTGCGCGCGGCGGCCGAGGGCCCCGGGGGCCAGTGCGCGCGCGCGTCGAGAGCCCTCGGCGCGGCCCGCAGCTGCTCCCGCGCGGCGCGGCGCTGCCCGGCACCTCCGCGCTGCACTTGCAGCTGCGCCTCCCCGAGCCCTCCTCCAAATGGCACGACGCTCCCTCTCGGTCATCATCGCCTCTCCACATTGTGCTCAAAGCATTTCAATGCCCATCTACAATCATCGTTGTTCCTCTTTTTATCGTTGTATTTGGTCAGACTCAGAGCCGAAGTTGGCGTGACCTTACATGTACGAGTATATTCCCAATTCAATCCAAATAAATATACGCGTCTACAAGCAAGTTCGTTTCGTATTCATCGTATCATCACTTCCTTTTTTTTTTCTTTTCAATTTTTCTACCTTTTTCTACTCATGTCTAAAGTTCCTATCTACCACTGAAGGAAATCTCTCAGCTGCACAGAAGTGCGCCTTTGAGGCGCGTGGTGCTGGAAGAAGTGGAATAAATCCGAGATGGTTGTCAGAGCTCTGCGGTCTGTCAAGAATTCGAAGTCCTCTTCTAACCCTCCTCAGAATAAAGGGTGAAGGGGCAAACTTTTTTTCTTGGGGTATTACAATCTTCCCAAAAATATTACGACTTAGCATAAAAATATGAAATCAAAAGTGAGTGGAGCGGGATTTCTCGTATATAAGGAATTTGAAGAACAAAAGAATGTTTGTATCCGAGATTTTGTTTATTTCTAGTAACTGAAAAAGGAATATAACTAGAAGCGATTTCAAATCTACGTGATGAGATCTCAGTTCCATGATTTCTTATGGCTACTTAAGTAAGTGAATTGCTAGTGTAATAATGATTGAGATAATAGAGGTGAATTGGAAAGTGAAGAATAATAAAAAACGAAATATCAACACAGAACATTAATTTCTCTTCGACTTGTTACACTAAATTGAAACCATTAGTTTTGTATCAAAACTGACACATTTTAATATGAGATCTTTTCGAATCGATATAATATATATCTACCTGGTAGGATTATATTTAAAGAATTGTGATCTGAAAAACTCCAACGGATCTAGTCGGAAACTACAGTTAACGTTTACGGAATCACGTCATGAAGTAATGAAAATACTATTTACGAATGTTCTAAAAGGGAAAGTAAATATTCATTTATCAGATGTCCAAGTATGTGTAGCTCATTCTGTTAATAATAGGGAACTTTAAATCAAGACGCGACATCTCTGGGCGGGACACCCGCGTGGTGAGTGGACCCCGACCTTCTCGTCACACAGCGCGTCTTGTGCAACTCCGTGCCTCGTGTCAGCACTGCGTCCTTTTGCAGCAGCCCTGCTCCCCCGCCGCACTTGCCACGCGTCTCCACCCCGCGCCACACCAGCACCGCCCCGCCGCCCACACCCCTTCTCGGGTACCGCCGCCACGTCTCGTCTCTCTTCCCTTCTCGCCACGTCCCGGACGCGCTCTGCGCCCGCCCCCACCCTGGCGCCCCGGCGTGGCCGCCACCTACACGCGACCTCCGCCTCAAAAGACGCACTCTGCACCCGCTCACATCCCTCCCTCCGCCTCGTCACCCTCACCCCTTGTGTTCTCGCGCTCCGCCGCCACGCCTCGTGTCTCTTCGCGTCCCGCCATGCCCCCACCGCCGCGCCCTACGCCCGCTCCCGCTCTGGCGCCCCGCCAGGGCTGCCACCCACACCCCTGACGCTCCGCCGCGATCAACCCGCCTCTCCCCGTCGCGCCACGCACCCCCCCCCACATCCGCACCACCCTTGCCGCCATCATACCCCCGCCACCCATACCTCTCACGTGACGCTGCGCCTTGACGCCCCACGAAGCCTCAAACGCGCGCCCTGCTCCCACGAGCGGCCGTCTCGTCCCCACACGTCTCCCTCCGCGCCGTCTCGTCCCCCACACGCCTCGAGCATCGCACTTTCGCCCCACCCCTAACCTCACCCTACGCGCCTCGGTGACCCCCCCCCCCCGCCACCGCGCCCCGCGAACGGGCGACACGGCGCCGCCTCCGCCACCCGGCTCCCGTCCCGGGGCTCCGCCTCAGCCGCGACCCGACCCGCCCCCGCGCCCGCGCCCGCCCTCATCCCCTGCGGCCGCCGCGTTCCGCCGTACAAAAGAGGCCTCTGCCCGCCCTCTGTTCCCGGCCCGGCTCGGAAGGCTTCCGCGGAATTGCGAGGGCAATCCGAAGGCCGCTTTGCAAGTCAAGTTCCATTCTTCCCCGGCCCCCCGGCGCGGCGCTCGCGGCGCGCGGGATCGAAGGCGCGCGGGCGAAGAGTGACAGCGGGCGCCGGGGGCGAGGGAGCGCCCTGCGAGATGACGGGGGACTGAGGAGAGCATGCAGTTGGATGAAAGGGCGTGGATGAGGTTCACAAGGATGAAATGCGAAAGTAAACCCCTCCGGCAGAGACGGATGTCAGCGAGGACAAATGTGGAGGTATAATGCAAAGTTGCAGGAATAAAATAAGAATGTAGAAGGGGGGGGTTGGAACCTAGATGTATAAATGGAGTTGGAGATAGTTTTGGGGGAAAGAATGGGCGAAAGTGATGTCTACGGGTCTGTTAGAATATGTTTCATTTTCCATGCTAAACAGTGTACACATGTCTCCGAGTAAATGTAACTGATTTCTAGGGGTTGTAGGGAGACTAATAAATTAGTCAGTGAACGTGTGGAGTTACACATGTGATATTTGCCAATGAACCTGAGCTGGTGTGTGGCAGGTGTACGTCCCAATAAGAGATTTTGTGTAAGATGCCAGTGCAAGATGGTATTTGAATCTACTAATCAAGGGTAAATGCCCAGGAGCGGATCCAGCCGATCATTTTGGAGGGGACCATCATAGATTTTTGTTAATGAACATATTTGTAATTATATTGCATATTGAAATTGATGTAGATTCTTCCTGTTGATCCTGGTACATGGATGACTTGATTACTTGTTTACATCAATCCAATGTCGACACTTTGGTCGACATACAAAACAAATTCCACCCCAGGTTAATCTTTGCACACAGAATTTGAGAACGACAATAGAGAAACTAGTTTTTTTAAATCTTAAATTAATTGTTAAGCAAAATAAAATTATAACAGACTGGTATCAAAAGCCAACCTTTTCAGGAAGAGTGCTAAATTATCTATCCAAGCATTCTAACAATCACAAAATAGCCATGGTTTACAATCTTATAGATTCCGCACTAAATTTAGCTAATCCTGAATTTCACAACAAAAATCTAAAGATAGTCGAAAATATCCTGAAAAACAATCTCTACCCATCATCCTTTATTAATAAATGTATTCAAAAAAGATTAACACACAAATCCAAAGCAATTACCAGCATTAAAAATTTACGAATACCCTTACCATTTTATGAACCTGTCAATGATAAAATAAAAGCCTTTTTCAGAAAATACAATTTAGACGTTGTATTTTACGATCTAAATAAGACTAGCCATCTTTGTGACAAGCAGAAAGATAAACCTAAACTAGGAGATAAATCTGATGTTGTATACTCCATTCCTTGCAATGATTGTCAGCAGGTGTACATTGGGGAAACTGAACAATATATTAGCAGACGGATATATCAACATAAATATGACATCAACAAAGACGCAGATTTATATACCTCTTTGACCAAACATAGGACAGAACTTAACCACTCCATTGCATTTGATAAAGTCAAAATTTTGCATCATGAGAAACAAACATCAAAAAGGCTAATTGCCAAAATGTTATATATCGTATTAAATAATGCGATGAACACAAAAAGTGACGTACAAAAACTGAATCAAATTTATAAGACGTTACTACTGCACCAACTTCCATAATTGTATTTTTGTTTTGCCAATCCCACGTGTTCATTCTATTATTCGAAATATTTATAATTTATATAATTCCTTAACATATCTAAATGTGCTGCTCTCCATAATTGCCAAATGTAACTACTTGATTTGACAAACCTTCAATGTTTTTGTGATATGTAATGCTTTGATGTAAAAGCAATGTAAATATTTATCTCAATAATTTTAAAATCTATTGTTTTATGTAATTTGTGTACCATTGTCAACCGTTGCCATTGTATTGCTCTTGACAAGGCACGTACTAAACGTGCGAAACGTTGAGCCAAAAATAAATGTTTTTGAAGTCTTAATTCCTGAAGTCAATATTGATTGATCCTTTATGGTCAAAATATATATTTATTCGTACCATCTGCGCATCCTGTTATATTGCATATTATTTTTGCAGTGTATATAATTACATAATTCCAATATAAATGAATTTTTCCAATTCAAAGACAATAACAAACGAAAACTCTAGGTCTTTTGGGGGGGAGGGCATGGCCCCCATGCCCCCCGACAAAAAGTTACTCTCTTCGGGGTCTAAACGTCTGCATGGCGTAGACGTTTGTGGCATTTATTTTGAGACACCTTTGTAATGAAAATGCAGAGTAGGAGGCCGAGAGCAAGAATCAAGAACAAGGCGTACGCTGGCCCCGACGAGGGAGTGGCTGCGGAGCGAAAGGGACTCTCCCCGCGGACGGGCGAGGGCGTGGACGAGGGGAGGGCGAGGGCGTGGGCGAGGGTGAGGGCGTACGCGAGGGCGTAGGCGAGGGCGTGGGCGTGGGCGAGAGCGAGGGCGTAGGCGAGGGCGTAGGCGAGGGCGAGGGCGAGGCGCGCGGGGCGTCGCGGTCGACTGCGTCCGCGGAGGTAAGGGCGCTGAGCCCCTTTTATTGGCGACGCGGTCGCCCTGTCAAGGGTCACGGCCGAGGGCGGAGCGTCAAGAACCCGCCGCGAGGACGCAGCCCTCTTCTCCGCTCGCGCCTCTGGCCTGCGGGGGGGGGGGTCAAACACTCGCTCTGTCGGATTGCCAGGGAAAGAGTGGACTTTTTTATGGGCGATGTGTACCATTTGGTTTGACGCCAGACGTTCTGAAAGACTTGAGAAGGCTGGTAGTTCCCAATTCTCAAGCTTAGGAAGTATCGCAGGTGCAGAAAAAGAGATTTCGAATGGAGATATTTTGTTCAGTTATCGATTCTTCAATAAATCGTCGTTTCTCATTTCTTGTAATTATGCGGCAACATATTTTACCGATGTCTGTGTCAACGATAGGCTGAGTATTCACTTAATCATGTGCCTATTGCTGCATCTAGCACACTGTGTAATAATCCACATAAAATTTAGTGTACGAGCCTACTAAATAACGAACCGAAGATAAATTTTCAACGCACGACTCTACACTTTCCTAACTGAAAGATTTAAAACAAACGGCAATCGATCATCTGCTCATCATCAGACTACAAATTTATTCATACATACTCCACATACGTATACATGAGTTGATATCGTACATAATCAATACATGTCTATTACATGCTTAATGCATACCTAAATTACTGCTAGCTTACTTACAACATGTAGTGGTGCCTACAGTAATACATTCTATTCTGGTAGAATCAGGTAACCACCGACTTTTTCAAGGAGGAGAAGTTGAGCCCTTGCGATGCGTACAAAAGGCACCTCGGACCCTCCGCCCGTCTCAGCCGAGGCACTAACACGTGATACAGGCAAGAACCGCGCAAACACACCCACTCCCGCATACGAACACGGTAACATTCCGTGAACACTGCGCGCACGAAGCCCGCGAACTTCATACAACAGCCCCAACATTGTGATTGTACACCAACTTGTATACCTAATGTTCAAGCTTAGGATCGGGATGCAACTCAGGAAGCACATATCTCTAAAAACATGTATTCAGTGTTTCACATAAATTATTATATTCACATGTTTCATTAATGTCACATACTAATTACCATATTTTTGTTCGACAGCAAACCCCATTCTGGACACGAATGTTGAGGAATGGGGTTTAACACACAAACACCAATGACTCAACACTTGTCTCCAGTGTTTCTGGTAAATGCACATCTATCACATTAGTGTCATTTTCTAATACAGTGTTTTACTAAACCGCATGACCCACTTCGCAAATGGATGTTTAGGAGTGAACCTCAACACACATCACATTTATCTAAAGAAACAACTTTTACGATCGTCTGAATATACGTGTGTATGAACTCATATGTTTAGAGAGTGTCAGTGCTGTGAATAAACATCTAATTTTTTATCAGTAAGAATTATTTTTGTGACTTCGGTCCCTTCCTCTGACGAGGGTATGAGCCATAACATCAATCATTTGAAACACTTCAATTAAATTAATGACGTGTCAACACCTTCCCGTTATCCTTAAATTTTAAATACTGCTCAATTTTATGAGCGTATTGTGATTGTACACCAACCTGCTTTTCTGTCGTTCCGAGCATTAAGATTATTTCTGCGTTAAAATCTAGAGAACGGATACACGTTTCTCAGGGCTTTTGTAGATAAGTGGTCAATTCATGTAAATAGAGAGTGATATTCCCCAAAGGGTATGTGTAGCTCGAAAGTGTCTTTCGTTATTTGTCGTGCACCAGACACTACACAAACAGAGACGGAAATACTGCCAACCATTCACGATGTGCCGACTACGCCAAAGGAGATAAGGGTGACATATACCGGAGTGGGCGCATACACGGCGTTGCATTAGAGGGACACTAGTAAGAGCCGTGTCCACTGAGCAAGTATTTGCGCATGAACTATGCAGAAGCTTCGGAGGTGGACACGCGTGCGGGTAGAATTGCCGATAGGCCTGCACAAATGAACCAACGGTAAAGTGACCTGAGATGAATCGTGACCTGCCGATGCAGCACGCGCACGCGTTCGACTGTTCTCGGCCACCGGCGGCATCGGGCGAGTGTGGGCGTGGCGCCCTGGGAGCTGCAGAGGGGGCGTGGTGCGGCGGGGCATGTCGGAGCATGGGGACGCGGCGGGCCACGGCGGAGCAGGGCGAGTCGGGGAGGGGCGGCGCGGGGCGGGGCAAGGCGGGTGAGGACAGGGCGGGGCGGGGCGGTGGTGGCAAACGGGGCCGCTGCTCCAACATCGCTGCTGGCGCGCTCTATTTGCCCAAGGCTGAATATATCATGAGAGCCATTGAGGGCGCCCGCGTCGCTCGGGCTGCGGGTGCGCACGCGAATTAACTGCACGCCCGCTCCCGCCCCGCCCCCCGCCCCCACCAACGCCCCCTTCCGTACCCCCCTACCCCCTGCCGGTGGCTTCGTGACGCGTCGCCTGCCTGTGCCACAGCCCCTTCACCTGCACGCCCACTTACACACGCGCTCGCTCATTCCGTCGCGGTCATATCCACGTTCGCGCTCTTGCATGTATCTCGTACGCGCACTTGCCTCTCCTCTTGCACTACAGAGCTAGGTCGAATTCAGCCGCTGTCTGGAGCAGAAATCTAATGGCCGGTTGCTCTGATCAGTAGTTTCTCCGATCAACACCAGGCCAATGCGGGAGCAGTACACTAACAAACGGGCCACGGGCCGCGCGCGATCTTTCTTTCCTCTTGTCCTGTCCTCACCCCTTACACACACACACACACACACACTTACATGCTCTACACTACCACACATGCCAGGAGACCAGTCGGGAGCTTAGAGCTTATCCCGGCGGTGCCCTGCCGGTGGGAATTACATGGTTGGGGGGGGGGGAACGCAAGCCGATGGGTAGGTTGGCAACGGGGGGAAATCAACATCACTACCACCATCTTCCGCGATAAAATCATACACTATAGTTACGGGACTAATTGCCTCAGCTCTTGACGTTCCCGGAATTATTAACGAATCAATGACCACACACTTGGCTGTCCTATTGCCCATTGCCTGCTTTTACGCTCGCGCTCATGGCCGCCCGGCCGCTCTCCCGTCGCCTTGCATTCTCGCCCGCGTCCGCCCCGGCGACGCGGCCCTCGCCTCCCCCGCAAGGGCGCTTCGCCCGCTCAAATGCAGCCTCGCTCTCCACGCATTCAGCGCGTGCGGACTCCATTCAGGTTGTTACCTTTACTTACTAATGGCCGGAGAAACGCGCGCTGCTTGCATTGGTCGTCGATGTTGGCTGGGGCTGTGCGAGCTCATCGTTCCCTCTCGGATCCATACTTTTGCGGCAAATGTTAAGTATCACGACTGTTATTCTGTTCACAGATCGTGCTGCGATGTACAATATCATGACATGAATTGACCTGGATTGATTTCAATACGCAGGGTCTTTGTACAATGTATGTATGCGTTGTCCAGAAAATAGTCCCAATATTATCTTACAATAGTTTATACTATTCCCTTTAAAGTATTCCTCCTTTAATATAAAAATATAAACATTTGGTGAACCGTTGACGTTTGAGGAATATTTTTTATTCCATATTACGATACTTTGGAGTACATATTAGTGAGAGCATTTATACTTCACGTTAAATAATAATGAAATTAAGAGATTCTAAAAATGATACGTACGAAGTACAATGGAATGCAAAATGGGGAAATATTTATTTACTTCCCAAATATTTGATCATGTTCACATTGTCAATTTCAGAGAAGACGCAGCAGGTGTAGGGTTAATCTTCAGGGTAATGGAGTAAATAATTTTTGAAACCTAAGGAAGCTGAATGTAGTCAATTGATAATAAATGAAGTGATTTGTGAAGACTTCCAAAAACAATGTATCTTACCAAACGACGAATTTGAATTCTTGATTGGATTCAGTCCCACTGCACTGTTTCAATCGGCATAATTTAGTTTACACAGTTGTTATTAAATATTACATACGTTTTTGTCCGTCTCATTTATAAAGTAATTAATATTTTTGTAAAGCCAAGTATCTTAACGGCATTGTAGGCAGTTTCTCCTAGATATTTTATGTTTATTCGCGATTAAACTATTGATCGCGAATTCGTAGCCGAGGTTTCGAGGAGCTCAATGGTTCACACCTCTCGCACCGACACTCGCGAGGGCTCTAGGACTGTGAAGCACAGCACGAGGCCCTCCGCAGGCCAAAGCACATGAGAGACAGCGCATGTACACCCAGGCCCACGGCGGGAATCGCACTCTCGATCCTTCGGACAGAGGCGTTGAGTCGGCACACGTACCAACCGCCTGGGCCATACGGGACGCCTCAACTCAACATGTTGTGGGTAGAAGCTTTCAGTCGACACGGGACTTCCAGCGTGCAGTGCAATGGGGATATTTTCACGTATACGAATTAATATACGGAACGCAATCCTGTCATCTGTGCTCCTCGCAATAAATCTGTAATGAAGTGCAGTGGGAAATCTGAAGGGGTAATCGAGTTGCCATATATGTGAACTTACGGTCTTAGTTACTATACATCGTAGGTATAGAGAAGGTACAGAAGACTGAACAAAATTCGAGTTATGAAGTAAATTGGGATAAGGATGTTGGAATTATAGAGGTTACTTTGTGTAATTTTACAATCGGAACTGCAATTTTTGTAAACTACTAATCACACCTAGTTACCTATCACGTGCAACTTACTGAATTCGAGTTCAAGTGGAACATGGATTTACTGTTTGAGTGTGGTGTGGGTGATAGCCGCAGCTGCTTACTCCATCCGAAGGTCCACGCGACCGTCGGCGATCCGGTTTGCGCCCTGACCCCGCCCCCACTCCGCTCCCCTCTCCCCTCCCTGCGCACGCTCCGTTCCCCGTTCCACTTGCACCGTCGTCTCCGCTCCGCTCCCGTCCCTCCCCCGCGTGTGAGCCACGCGTCAGGCGGGCGCTGATTCAGCGGAGGCCGCGGCCGCCTGCAGGTGCGCCCCGCCGCCTGCGCCTCCGCCGCCTCCGGGGCAACAGGTTGCGGCCGTGCAGGTGACCGCGACCCCGCGGCCTTCCCTGACCGCAGCGCCGGCTGCCGCCACCCCCACGCGGCGAACCCGCTCACGCGGCCCGCCCGGCTCACGGCGACGAGTTAGCAGCCTCCACCTCGCAGCGCTCGTTACGCTCGCGTTTTTATTTTTCCTCCAGCCAAAGCGTGCACTTTGCACTCTGCGCTAGCGGTTTGCAACTGCAACTACACCAAGGAGGGTCAACCGGCGTTTAACTGCAGTTTCGGCGGTAAAATAGTTAACGTATCGGCTGCCTCCAACACGCAGCGCTCATTTCCCTGGCGTTTTTCGAATTTTGTTCATTTTCCACCAAAATGCTACACTCTGCACTAGTGGTGCAGTTGCAACCTATTCTACACCAGGACTTTTGAGGAGTGTGAGTTTCTGAGCTCCGCGCGAAGGCAGGTGGGTTCGCCCTGCCTGGAGCGAGTACCTTGGCCACTAGGGCTTTACCAAGCTACGAATGGGAGCTCGACCCAGAGTGGAGCGAAGACTGCCGAAGGCGGCCGGACTTCCTCTACACCAGGGCTGGTCAACCAGCGTTTAGCTGCCGTTTCGATGGTATAATGGTCAGCGTATCGGACTACTACGTTCGCGTGTTCAAACCCAGTCGAAGCCGTGGAGATTAAATGGCAAAAAAAATCCGTCGTGTGCCTTCCTTCCGAAGGGAAGCAATGCCTGACGTCCCATGGTGTAGAAGTACTGCAAGTAAAGGATCGTCAAGCGTGAAAGAATATTCTGAGCTAAATTCAAATTGCCTATTTCATCGCCCGAGTTATACATTCTTCCGTTGTTAGATGGAGGAATAAGCGTAGAGGAATTTGCATGATCAGGCGGAAACGCAGGCCTGATGACCTGAATCTCGCTACGGATAATCATACATCATTGAATTGAATTGAAATGAAAAAAAACTTGTTGAAATGGAAGAAGATAAAATCGGGTGATCGGCTCTAATCTAGTGAAAGTCGAGTGGCATATGGGCAATTGCTATGGGTCACCGCAGGGTGCCTTGCCCTAATTGTTTCCTTCGAGCTGCCCTATTCTAGGCACTCAGTTGCTGGCTCCTCGGATCTGGGGTCACCCGAAACTCTCCGCGACCACACCACGTGACCGCGCGACACATCCATGCCCAGGACGAGATTCAAGCCCGCGACTTCCAGATTCTCCTTAGCCATCCGCACCTGTCATTTCGTTTTGATTTTTAAAAGTAACATAATTGCAATGTACCCTTGGATTTCTCAGCTGTATTCGAAATTATTTGAAACCGTGTTGAGAATATCACGAAAAGAGTCGGTCCGAATGGCTCAGGCGGTTGGAACGTGTGCCTACTCAACGCCTTTGTCCGAATGATCGCGAGTTAGATACCCGTCGTTGGCATGGATGTGCGTTGTCTTTCATGTGGATTGAGTTGCGGTGGGTTCCGTGTTGTGTCTCATAGCCCTCGAGCCCGCACTTTTGTTGGTGCCTGACATTTCGGAGCTTTAAGGATGAAATACGCCTTGAAAATAACGTTCTACGAATGACAACTTTAATTAGGGTCGAATACGATTATGACACGAAACTATAACCCACAATTAAAGTAACATCTTTTCTAAAGATGTATTCATTAAGAAATAATGCAAATTAATGTAGTTTTTAGCGCACCGTTCTAACCAATATGACAGTAAAATCTCATGATTTGTTATAACCGATCAGAACAAATAACTACTCTTCTTCACTTCAAGGATTAAGCGGCTGCCTGCTCCGTCTTCACACTTCAAACCATCTTCTACGTGGTCTTCCTACACTCCTACTTCCTGTTGGGTTGTACATATTATTAAATTAAACTATGCAAAATTGAAATGCGATGATATTGAGTATTCACAGGATTAGATATAGTTTTCTGACCTATCTCCATTCCCATTTGTTTTCTATTTTTACATAACACTTTCTTAGGAGTCTTCGCCATCATCATGCCAAATATTGTATTCAAAACTTGCGTTTCTTCTACGTTAATTGAAAAATCTGCTTGTCCGTAAATCGGTAAATTGTATGTAAAAGTATGAGACCGAGTAAATACTTTCTCTTCCACAAAACATTGTGTTTCATGGAGACATATCGCTTCGGAAATAAGTCCTTCAATATCGTGTCCTGAAAATGGTAGCTCCAGCTTTAATTCTTGTTTCATTTGTAGAAAGTCCTTCCGGGGACCACGCGCTGTCCTGTTGTCGCATTCTTCGCTCACGCCCCGGTAGCCACAATGGCCCGCCGTAAAGTAGCCGCCGCTGAAATACCCTCGCGGCGCGCGCGGACGGTGAACGACCCACGCAACGGGGGACCTCCCCCACCC
This sequence comes from Acheta domesticus, assembly GCA_031308135.1. Classification (NCBI taxonomy): domain Eukaryota; kingdom Metazoa; phylum Arthropoda; class Insecta; order Orthoptera; family Gryllidae; genus Acheta; species Acheta domesticus. The sequence goes on along the minus strand of JAHLJT010009436.1, from coordinate 21,684,260 downwards.
CCACCCCCACCCCCGGAAGAATGCGAGGGACGTTAGGGCAAGCACTTCTCCCCGCGCGCGTACTCGTTGCGCCAGTGGACGAAACGGTGGATCCGGTTTCACGTAGTGGCACGCGAGTAACTTGTGTAGAAAAAAATATATTTTAAATGAATCTTTTAAAAAAAATTGTCTAAAACGTGTCAACTAGGAAAGTGGACATTGGCACCGATTCATTGATACTCTTCTGTATTTTTAAAATATGGAAAATAATGATGTACTGGTTGTATGTACAAACGTTATAAGGTGTAGACAAAAAAAATTGAAATGGTAAGAATAGTTAATTCTAAGTTTTCAAAAGACTTCATCGTACGAGTCCATTGAGCGGTTATATCACAGATGCAATTAAGCGTGTTTATAATGTAGTACGTATTACACGTATTACTATCATGAAAACGAAATTATCTCTCGGATAATAATTTATTATATTTTAAGCAGCAGTATATAATTTAATCCTCTTTAACAGTATCGTATTTGAAGTATCAGTACAGTATTTCAAGTATCGTCTCTTCTTTAACAACCTCGTTGCTGTGTCTCATCTCCAGAGAAGGCTCATATTGTAACAGATCTTGTGTAATTCCATTGACTGAAAAGGCTACATCAATATCAGTCTGAAAATACGTTGAACACTCCACTATTCGTACCCCGGGCGCCGCTGTCGCATAAGGGCCCCTGCACACGAGCGTTGCGTTGACGCGCGGTAAATAACGCGGGTCGTAGAATAACACTGTATCTTATGCGAAACGACACACGAGCGTTTTGGCCGTTCCGCATAAGATACAGTGTTATTTTACGACGCGCGTTACTTATCGTGCGTCAAACGCGCGTTAACGTAACGCTCGTGTGGCACATGCCTCACCCGTCCGGCGCTGCGCAACTGCGGTGAAGGCGGCTGCGGCGGTGGCAGACGGGCGGGCGCTCCGTTAACGAACGGTCCACGCGGCCGGAAGGAGCGCGCATCTCGGGTGTCCGCGCGCTCGCTGCGTAATGGTTGCGGTGCACGACACGCGACGTCTTATGCAAGTCACTCCGCCGCGCGCCACTTTGCTTTCAACCCGAGCGTCTTTTGATGTCGGTTGTGTGGGCTACTCTGAATGAGGGCCTGACGCGTGGGTTGTGTAAACGTTGTCATTCTTGGCAGTGGCCCTGCTGGATGACGGGATAAGCGCGAGCGTGGACAATGTGGATCGAGGTGAGCGCGGGGGAATTCTTTGCCGAGGAGGTAGAGCGCAATGTGAACTACTTCGTGACTCCTGAACAGTACAGCTGGTGTAAGTGATGAAAATGGGAAGTACTTATGAGTTCAACGTACATTTTTTATTCAGGGCTAGTGTGAGATGGTGGTAATGATATTTTGGCACCCAAAAACACTCAAAATGTTCAGTATTTACGTCCTCCTTTTTAGCAGTGGCGTAGCGTCAGGGTACGCTAAGATGCTGCGCATCCCCACATAAAATATTAATCAAAGAATCCTAAATATTGTATTGATAATCTTACAAGAGAGTAAAACACATTGAGCGAAACACATTTTGTATTAATTTCGAAGTGATTTCTCGTGATTAAATTCGGTGCGTTGATGCAAGCTGGCCTCTGATTGCTAGACCGGTAAAATGATTCTAGCGTCTGCCGCGAGATTACGAGAGCAATGAAGTGTGCGCAGACGGCGAGGTTCCCCCCTCCCCTCTTCACTCCTACCGCGAGATTCCTAAGTCCCGATAAGCTAGCATGTGGCTGAGAAAAGGCTTATGAGCAAGGTGCTCGTTTGTGCACGAGAGCGCAGCACACTTCAGGTTGTCAGAGAAAAATTTTCTTTTTCACTTGTGATTCTGTATTTGGTCATGGGCATAAACAGTTCACCAGTGATCTCATTGCCAATCGCGCATGAGACCTAAAGCTGAGCCATTTCGTAATTTACTTTCAAGAAGTCTCCTGACTCCATGATGCACTAGAAATTGGTTTACACAGGCTATTTTTGTAGTACAAGTTTTAGTCGAAGTAATAGGCCAAACGAAATTATTACGAAACCGTTTCTCTTTCTGTTTATTCGGAATATTTAGTTGTAATATTTCAGAAGCTTTAGATTTTATATCCTTGAGGTCTTCATCAAATAAATTGTTTAGAAATAAATTGGTTACTAAGGGAACGTGTTTTCAATTGACGATAGTCGTACTATTGTATATTTAAATTTCGAAGAATCTCGTGATGAATGCTCGGGTCGTCCAGCTGAGAAACTGAATTTGTCAGATAAGGGCGGAAGAAAGAGTGGAGGAAAGCCAAGGTCAAGTGCATTCACGGAGTAAGAATTTGGCGGGCCTCCAACCGCACTGCTTGCCCTCGTGAAAGCTTCTCAGAGGCCGTCTGGAGGACTTTTTTCTTCTTGGACTCCGTTGTCGATCTCTTCGTCTTCTTCCTCTGGTATCATATCCGTGAAGATGAGTTTGTGGACCTGTTCAAGAAATTTTAATAGCGCTCGTTAGGATTGCTGATATTACAAAATAAGGTAACCTTATTACTGACGTTTTATAATGCAGTTGTCGATAGCTTACCCATTAAACAAATTCCGCATGGAAGTCAGAAATTCGAATAATTTTTCTCAGCTGGTGATGTCTGAACGCATTAGTAGTAAGGTCATCTGTGTAGTGTGTTATCAGTTTAGAGAACTAGTTATGTGCGCTTTTCTGTTAAGAATGAAATGATGAAGTATGGATTTGAAGATTATGTGAGGCGTGTGGTGATTTGCACTGCGTACCACGCCAGCCAAGTTCGAATAATCTAAATCTTACGAGGGATTCGAAACCTTTACCGTAGTTAGTGGAAGGCGTAGGCTTTGACGAATATGTATAGCCCGTCACACTTGCGATACTTTTAGTATGGCTTCCAAACCTGAGGATTTTGCATAATCATTTTTAATTTTTATACATTTATTTATTATTGTATTATTACATCGACGTACCAACGACGGTAGCGTCTAGCGTGAAGCCAACGATTTGGCTTCGAGCGTACCAGTGATTTGGATGTTCCGTGTTTAACATCAGTGAGTTTGTGGCCCCGCCGGAATGAAATTTTGTTGGCCGACTTCTGATCGGTGCTTTCCGTGGTTTTCTAGATCCGCCGAATGCCGGAGCAGTCTCCTAGAACACAGTTCCTGAAGCAGCTTCCTAGCAGCTCCTACATCCATCTCGTTGAGGTTTTTCGTCCAGGTTCCCTGATCCTTTGAGCAAATGCTAAGATGGCCCCTTGTTTTGCTTCTGGACATAAATGTAACTTCATTATTTGTGCACGTCTTTTAGATTTCAGAGGGAAATATAGGTAAAAGAAAGGTAAAGGTATCCCCTGTGCATTGCACACAGGCCGATGTGGCCCTAAGGGGAGGTGAAGGTAGGGTTCCATCTATTCCTCGCCTCGGCACAAGGAGGAGGTTATGTGGCGAGCACAACGCTCCGGCCGCCTTTATCCCCAGGAAAGATCCTGGTACTCACTTGGAAAGGAGGCTGAGTCAACCAGTGGAAAATATAGTTATTCAAAATATCGTTCTCCATATTGTCGCGGCAAAAAGAATTATGCTTTCATGAAGAACATGATGAGGGTTAAGATCACAAATTTATAGCTAATTTACCTTTGAAAATAGATTTTATTATGTAGGAGCGAATATTTTGTCAACAAAACTTAAAAAAACTCTTTTTTCTGTATTCAAAATTCGACTAGAATATGGCTTAGAATAGAGATCTCAGAATTATGAAAACCTACACAGAATTCACTTCTCCCCATAGCTCGTCACATTGTTTTTAACACCGCTTACGGCGCGCTATCCTTCCCTAGGTCGTCGTCATTCCCAATATTAGGGCAGAGCAATTTTCAGAATTCGCATCGCCATATGGAATCCCCCATTGATTCAGAAAAACTCTAGCAGTTGGATGTACAACTAACAATGAGTCCTTGAGTCACTAAATGTGTTTCGTGGTAAAAACTGTAAATAAATTAGCGAATTTTTATTAATTATTTATAACTATTCTCAAAGGGAGACGTTTTTAGTCTTTTGTCACGCTTATGCAATTTTTATTATCCACGTTCTTTTCATTTCCTTCCTCAGAATATCATGTTCAGCCAGTGGTGCCCTCTACCCCAGCAGAGAGCGATCGCCGCTGGAACCGTCAGCTTTACCAGAACCCCGTATTGTTACTAGGAATTTTGGTTGAATTAATAGATAAGCAAAAATGCTATAACGAGAATGCGTTACGGAATATAAATGAACAAGAATACATTTAAAATTCAGCATAAATGAGTGAAAAAACATCAAATTAGCCAAACATAACACCTATATTGAGTGCCTGATTTATAAAATTTTGGATCCCGGACGGCACTCTCAATTTTTATATTAATTTAATAGAAATAATTATATATTTGTAATATAATTTAATGATTATATTTGAGATACCAAAACGCCGTTTAGTCGCGTTCCGCCAGAAATCAAGCCCCGCCTATACCCAACCTCTAGAAAAACGTTGTGGCGCCACTGTATAAGGATAACGACTGTGTGAGTGAAAAGCAGTGTTAATGCGAAAACTACAGGAAGCATGCCGAGAACCTGTCTCGTTCACCATGAATTTCGCATGAACTGATGGATTCATGTAATCAGGACAAAGTATGTGAAGCACTACTGACGACCTCCCGCGTTGAGCCGTGCCGCGACGACACTGGGCGTTCGCGTAGGCCATAGCCAAGTGGTCATTGTTTGTATGCCCTTCCGGCGCAGAGAAGATAGCCCACAATGTCTCACGGCTACAATTTTCCTTGCCTTACGTGAAGCCATAAACTGATGGATGATTTTGATGATATGGCAAGCAAGGGAATTGGTCTTTCCCAGCCATCCCACACAAGGGGGAAAAGGACATGCTCCCATCGGGATTAAAATTTACAACCCTGGCATAGTAGAGCCGATTCTTCAGCAAGTCAAATGATTCCAGTACACTTCCTCAACCAACTTACCAGATTTGGTGGATGAATGGATGAACGTAATATAATGAAATATGAAAAATTGTGATCGGGTGAATGAGAAGCAATCAGAACTCCAAAAAACCTTCCGAGAACCAGTTTCGTTCAACACAAATTTCGCATGAACTGATGCATTCATGCGATCAGGTCGAAGCATTTGAAGCACCACTGACGACCTGCCACGTTGCGCCGTGACACGGCAACACTGGGCGCTCGCGTAGGCCATAACGAAGTGAGCATGCTGTTTGTATTCCCTTCCGGCGTGGAGAAGATAGCCCACAATGTCTCACGGCTATAATTTTCCTTGCCGTAGATGAAGCCATGAAGTAATGTATGGTTTATATATGGCAAGCAAGGGAGTTGGTCTTTCCCTTCCATGCCATACAAAGGAAACGACCATGCTCCATACGGGATTAAAACTTACAACCTTGGCATAGTAGAGCCGATTCTTCAGCAACTCAAATGATTCCAGTACACTTCCTCAACCAACTTACCAGATTTGGTGGATGAATGGATAAATGTACTATAATGAAATATGAACAGTTGTGATGGAGTGAATGAGATGCAATCAGAACACCAAAAACCTTCCAAGAATCAGTTTGGTTCACCACAAATTTCGCATGAAATGATGCAATCATGTGATCAGAACGAAGCATTTGAAGCACCAGTGACTACCTTCCGCGTTGCGCCGTGCCTCGGCAACACTGGGCGCTCGCGTAGGCCACAGTCAAGTGGGCATTCTGTTTTATGTTCTTCCGGCGGGGAGAAGATAGCCCACACTTTCTCACTGCTAGAATATTCCTTGCCTTATGTGAAAACATGAAGTGATGGATGATTTAGATGGGATGGCAAGCAAGGGAGTTGGTCTTTCCCTGCCATGACATACAAGGAGAAACGACCATGCTCCAAACGGGATTAAAACTTACAACTTGGCACAGTAGAGCCGATTCTTCAGCAAGTCAAATGATTCCAGTACATTTCCTCAACCAACTTTCCAAATTTGTGAATGAATGGATAAATGTACTATAATGAAATATGAACAGTTGTCATGGAGTGAATGAGAAGCAATCAGAACACCAAAAACCTTCCAAGAATCAGTTTGGTTCACCACCAATTTCGTATGAAATGATGCAATCATGTGATCAGAACGAAGCATTTGAAGCACCAGTGACTACCTTCCGCGTTGCACCGTGCCTCGGCAACACTGGGCGCTCGCGTAGGCCACAGTCAAGTGGGCATTCTGTTTTATGCTCTTCCGGCGGGGAGAAGATAGCCCACACTTTCTCACGGCTAGAATATTCCTTGCTTTATGTGAAAACATGAAGTGATGGATGATTTAGATGGGATGGCAAGCAAGGGAGTTGGTCTTTCCCTGCCATGACATACAAGGAGAAACGACCATGCTCCAAACGGGATTAAAACTTACAACTCTGGCACAGTAGAGCCGATTCTTCAGCAAGTCAAATGATTCCAGTACACTTCCTCAACCAACTTACCAGATTTGGTGGATGAATGGATAAATGTACTATAATGAAATATGAACAGTTGTGATGGAGTGAATGAGAAGCAATCAGAACACCAAAAACCTTCCAAGAATCAGTTTGGTTCACCACAAATTTCGTATGAAATGATGCAATCATGTGATCAGAACGAAGCATTTGAAGCACCAGTGACTACCTTCCGCGTTGCGCCGTGCCTCGGCAACACTGGGCGCTCGCGTAGGCCACAGTCAAGTGGGCATTCTGTTTTATGCTCTTCCGGCGGGGAGAAGATAGCCCACACTTTCTCACGGCTAGAATATTCCTTGCCTTATGTGAAAACATGAAGTGATGGATGATTTAGATGGGATGGCAAGCAAGGGAATTGGTCTTTCCCTGCCATGACATACAAGGGGAAACGACCATGCTCCAAACGGGATTAAAACTTACAACTCTGGCACAGTAGAGCCGATTCCTTAGCAACTCAAATGATTCCAGTACACTTTCTCAACCAACTTAGCAGATGTGGTGAATGAATGGATGAATGTACTATAATGAAATATGAAAAATTGTGATCGAGTGAATGAGAAGCAAATCTTCCGAGAACCAGTTTCGTTCACCACAAATTTCGCACGAACTGATGCATTCATGTGATCAGAACGAAGCATTTGAAGTGACACTGACTACCTGCCGCGTTGCGCCGTGCCGTGACGATATGGCCGCTTGCGTAGTCCATAGCCAAGTGGGCATTCTGTTTGTTTGCCCTTCCGGCGCGAAAAAAATAACCCACAATGTCTCCCGGCTACAATTTTTTCTTCATACGTCATGTGAAGCCATGAAGTGATGGATGATTTAGATGAAATGACGAGCGTAGTAGTTGAGAAGGGAGTCGAGCAGGGAGAACTTAAAAAAACGGCCAATTAATAAGTCTTTTACTTGGAAGATTGTAAAGTGTTTATCTGGCTCGTTTTATCCCTATTTTTGCCGTTGGACGCGTTTTGTGTTAGTTTTTTAAACATTTTATTTCGTCTCTTAAATATTTTAATTTAGCATCTCCATTTACTATTCTTAAAATAAATTGACATGGGCGCCAATGACCCTACAACTTAAAGCGACCTGAAGACCTAATAATAATAATAATAACAATAACAACAACAATAGATCCAAGGCCAGATCGTTAAGGCAGTAGTGCAGAGCAGTCCCGGACCAAAGGATCGAGTCGCTCCTCGGGCAGGGTTGTGTTGTGGGTGTCTATTTCATCATTTATCAACACCATAATGCCACCCCATCCCCCAGGGCTAACAACTCTGGGGTAAAAGAATGGAATCAGTATTAAATTGCTAATTCCTCCCTACAGAAAAAGTAACGTGCACCTACCCCGGCAATCATGTCTGAGCCCCGGTGGGATGCACGTACTGCGTGGCCCCATTATGGCCGATTCCCGAAACAAAATATTAATAATAATAATAATAACAATAACAATAACAATAACACCAGGCCACTGATTAGAGTGGAGGCCCGAACCTTGCATTAGCCAGCGAAGGAGGCTGCCTTCCGCTGTCAGTTTCCCGTAGGGTTTAGTAATGCCGACTGGCGATCGGAGGGACCTCTTGCTGGGCCCTGCGGGGGGATGCCCCGAGGCCACTATGAGTCGCAGTAACGGATGGCAGGAAACAACCCGAGGGTTAAGTGTGATCTGTGAACTCGAACTTGCGTCCTGCGAATCTTCAATTCAAATCAATGAGCAAAATGGATAGAACAAGAAATGTAATGGATTTTAACGTGCCTTGTTCTACCAATGTCCCATACCTGCTCAGAAACCGAGCTAATGTCACTTTGTCGACGTCTGGCCATCCCACGGATGTTAGTCCCAGGAACCCAGAGCCGGCAGTAGCTCGAAGCCATCGTCAGAGATGGACCCGGGATGAATTAATGGAGGTGATGTGGTGCTTTTACTATGCAAAAGCGAAAAATGGGGGCTCAGAAATAGAAGTTTTCAAGGTATGGAGAGAGCGGAACCCAGATATGAGACCTACCCTAGACTCAAAGAAGCTTGCCAGTCAACGACGATACATACTCAGCAGTGGAAAATTCACAGCAGAACAACTTGCTGACATTGAGAGAAATGCGGAGTATGTACTTCGCTCGAACAATCCACATGACGAACATGTAAAACTTGAAAATGATGATCCTGTGGAAGGTTCATCTCTTTCCAGTGAAACACTCGTCAGTGGTGAAAATTCATCTGGCAATTACACGATCAAGACATAATGCGAAATATCCTTCGGCGCGGGATAGAAAGAGTTCAACGTCCGTTTGAATCTCGCGAACCGTTGAGGAGAATATGCGAAAATGCCAAAGCTAAAAGAGTGATAGAAACCAGCGATCGAGGACATCATGAGAGCAGAGGGTTTGATGAAGCGCCGACGAGAAGTCGCACTCTCCTGAACCTCGTCGCCGCAGGGCCGAAGGGACATGCCATTGTTGTGATGTGGCATACGGGAGGATTTGCCTTGTCATTACTCTTCACAATAGGAGAAAACATGTATCTCGCAAGCTTTGAACTTACAAAATTAGCACAAAGTGTCTTCTGCTGCAGCCACGTCCTCTCAGTACTCTTGCGTGAGCTCTCCTACATCATATGGTAATTGAATTTATGAATATACGCCAGTGATAATATATGAATCGGTGAATGAGAAGTAGGATCAGGGCGAAAACAATGTCGCAAGCCTGTTTTGTGCACCACCAAAGGCACGTGAGGTGATCGTCATGTGAACTCCTAGAGGGCCGCTACACAACGAGTCTCCCGTGCCGTATCTACACACGGGTTTGAAGCCCGTGACCGAGGGCTTCATCAGGGCAAGAAAACTGAGACCCCTGTAAAGTCATCAGTTGGCAGCCAGGCTTCCGAATGTGCTAGCGGGCGATGTAATGCTGGCCATCACAGGGGGACCAAGGGCGGCGCAAAAAACGAGCTAGCTGAGGGGATGCAGAGCGACCCCCTTCCCAAGATGCAAGGGCGTGCGCGTGTTGCACGAGCGGTCACCCTCACTCTCAGACAGGCTGTGGGCGATCACGTGACCGCCAAATGCCGCATATGCGAGCGGAGATGCTACACAGAGGACTTTTCTTTCGCCTCGCGTGCGGTCGCAACAACTGCTAGCCCGGCAGGCGGAGATGTACTCCTGGAGACACGGCGAGTGCGTTGTATTGCGTGTACGTATACCGGCGCGGCAAAGCGTCTGGATAGAGAATGCACTAAACAGGGGATGGGGAGCAGTGTGCATGGAAGTAATGGAGGTAGAAAGAGAATATAACCCCAGAGCTGTACATAGTTGTAAAATCTTGTTGTAAAATAGTTGTAAAAAATACCTCAAATGGACACCATGCAAGGGACAGCACAGAAAATTTTGGTAAATAAATCATGGTAGTCATTACGAAGTATCACTTCCACATTCACATGCAAAAACAAGCGAATGGAAAATGAACAATTGCTTAGAAACGTATGAGACTAAATATTGCCTTGACATTGGGGGGAGGTAGCTATTCTCCCGATCAGCAACAGATTGTACATAGAGCTCGTGTCGGTGTGTTCATTTCGCTACCAAGACGCCACACCCTACGCATCGTGCCTCGATTCACCGTGCCTGCACCGTGCCTCGACGTCGCCGGGTCGTTCGGACAGGCCGTAAGTTAAGCGGGCGTTCCATTTCCGTGCCTTTCCGGCGCGGGGCGGGACGGGGCGGCGCGGCGCGGGGCGGCGAAGACGGCAGACGGCGCGGATGAAATTCTCATGGGCGCGTGACTGCGGCCGACGTCTCCGTCGCGTGCCGACGCCCCCGGCGGCGATGGGCGACAGGCAGGAGGGGGCGGGGCGCATCGACCCAGCCTCGGCGCACCGGCCGCCGCGCCCCGGGACCGCTCGGAGTGACAGGTAGGGCAAAGCAGCGGCACGTGCGGAGCTATTTCGGACGCCACGGTATCTATAGGCGACTGTTACCTACCTAATTATAATGTATATGGAGTTTTTTCAATGCAGGAATAAAGTCTGTGCGGCGAAGAACCTTGACCTGGCTTAGTTGTGCGGGGAAATTATTCGTTGCTAGGGGACAAAATGCGTGCCAGGACAAAGATATTATCGGTTACATTTCCATAGTAACGGCGGTATATTAATGCCGATGGCGAATGGGTTGAATGATAATGCATAGCCGAGACAGGAGAAACTCAAGAAAACCCGTTGTGAACTGCCAATACAAATCGGTTCCACAAATTTCAAATGAAGTGCGATATTCGAGCGTAGGTGTGCTGAATCAATTTCGTGGAATATGTGAGATCAACAATTTGTTTTGTTTTGTTTAACAATTTTGTTACAAAATTATTGTAGTGTGCTACGCATGTGAATAAAAATTGTGTTTTTTTTGTTATGGCTTATTTCAGTCCTTGTGTGATGTATAACTTTAGATGCTTTCGTCGTTCGTATCGTAATTCATCACATTTGGATTGAAATATATGTCATTTCACAATTGTGTTTCAGTCCAGTAGTTTGATACGCACGTAGGTTTTGACTGCTGTAGTGGGTTCCTTTGAAGCAGGACTGGCCAGAACTTTCGGCATTAGAGAGTCACGTTGCATTAGCTTGCTTTCTGCCGCATCGTACGAGCTGGTGTAGTATTCCCGTGGTGCAGTCTTCTATGTACTCCCTGGTATTCTCCCCCAGCGTGCAGTTGCATTGGCGGAGCGCACTTGGGTGCCTAAGCCGGAATGTGTGTGTGTGTGTGTGTGTGTGTATATATATATATATATATATATATATATAGAGAGAGAGAGAGAGAGAGAGAGAGAGAGAGAGAGAGAGAGAGGGGGCTTGATTTCTGGCGGAACGCGACGGAACGGCGTTTCGGTACCTTAGGAATAATGATACAATTATATTATCATTATAACTAATTCTATTTAATTAATAATTATATATTATTTATACAGAGCTTGATTTATAAACTTTTAGGTCTCCGAATGCGCGCATGAACCCATGTCAACGTCTTTTTCAAACTAGTGGCCCCCGATGCTTAGTTAACCTATTTTCTACGCACCAGTTTCTGCGCAATTGTCTGTGCAGTAGTTCAAGTTTGGGTTAGTTCGGTGTGCATAAAGGCAGACTAACCACGGAGTTATCCGTGACGCGAAAAATTACATCATCTCTGCTATTGTGTTTGCGCTTTCTTCCAATGTGTCGATATTTCCATACCTTTTTACGAAGGCGTTGCTCCTCCATTCTATATTGATGTTTCCAATTTCTTTTATACTTTTCGATTTTATCGAGAACTAATACACTTTTTATTATTTTCGATTATCTTGATTTATTTCTCGCACAGTTTTCGAACAATTTTTTACTGCCCCAGAAACTTCATCTCACCTGACCGTATTCTGCTCATTTCCCTTTGTTTCTAAGTCCAACATTCGCTACCGTATAGCAAGGTTGGTATTGTCGTTTTATAGAATTTTAATTGTGTTTCTTTTAGGGTTTTCTTACCAAGGGTGCTTCTTATGCTTCCTCACATTAGCTAGAGCTGCGAGAGTCTTTTGGTTATCTCTGTCGTAGTTGTACGATATATGGCTTCCTAGGTAACACAAATTGCTTGCTTCAGAACCTGGTTTTTTACCACTATCTTAGATCTCACTGGTTTCTTCCTGCATAACGCCATAATTTGGGTTTTAGATGTGTTTATTTCAGATATAGCATCTAGCTATCTTGCTTGACTGCAATGACGCACATATCGAGCTGAAGTGGATATTTCAGCTAAAACATCTAGCTATCTTGCTTGACTGCAGTGACGTACATATCTATGCTTGCTTGACGTACATATCGAGCTGAAGTTTATCTTCTGTTTTAGTAATCAAAACTTGATCATCCGCATTTAAGATGGAATTTATAAAACATTTCTATTAGTGCTTAAAATCCCAAAGTATTGAAGAAGTGCGAAGGCCCAAGGAAAACGCGCCAGACTGGAGTGAACAGCGGGAGGGGAGGGAGGGCGGCTGACAACGAGGCCAGCCAGCTGCGCCGCCCGGGGCGGGGACGCCGCCGGCGCCCCGGCGCGGTGGGCGGAAGCGACGTCAAGGAGCGTCGGTGGGCGAGGACGCGGACGGGGACGGGCGCGATCGATGGCTGCCGCCCCTCGCAGCTGCCCTCCCCCTCCCCCGCCCTCTCCTAGCCCGGCCACCGCCAGAAGTGACAGTGCGCGCTCTGGCGAGCGGGCGAGGTGGATGGAGGGAGGGACCCAGGTACACTTCGGTTTTTCTTTCTTGGCGCGTGGGGGGGTGTTATCGAAATGGAATATCTCACGGTATTTCGCGTCGTTCTCACTTGTGCCGCTAGGAGTCGCAGTATCGCCAGCACTGCTCGATACAATCGCGATCATGCGGCTTCTAGCGGCACAACCGAGAACGACGCGAAATACCGTGAGATATTCCATTCTGATGGCACACACCCCCCACGCGCCAAGAAGGAAAAAGTGGGTGGGAGGGTCAGTGAACGAGCGTGCGAGTTGGGTGGAGGACGGGCGGGCGGGCGAGCGAGGGGGCGTGATGGGGCGAGGGTGGGCGAGCGACCAAGCAAACTGGTGGATGGGCGGGCGTGCAGGTGAGCGTGCGAAATGGGCAGAGTGTGAGGGGGAACGAGCTAGTGGGTGGGCGAGTGGGCGCATGGCCGAGGTGTGTAGAGCGTGTGAGCGAGCTAGTGGGAGGGCGAGCAAGTAAGCTAACTAATGTGTGTGGGCGAGAGAGAGAGAGCGGGGAACGAGCGACCGAGAGAGAGTGCGTAAATGGGTAGAGGGTGGGCGAAGTAAGAGATAAGTAGTGGGTCGGACAAATGAACGAAGGAACGGGTGGGTGTGCGAACGAAGGAACAAACGGACGGGGGCGAACGAACGCTAGGGCGGGCGAATGAACGTGCAGGTGAACGAACGAGTAGGCGAACAAACGAGCGAATAAGAGAGGCCTTGGTTGGCGGCATGGGCGCCATGCCCTTCGCCAAAAAGCCTACAGTTTTCATTTGTCATCTTCTTTTCTTTGGCAAAATTTATTTAAATATTTATTATGTTAGAATTATGTAATTATTTAAAAATATTGTATTATAATATATATGTATGTATGTATATATGTATATATATATATATGTATATGTATGTATATATATGTATGTATATATATGTATATATATGTATACAGGCTGTCCGGGGAGGAAACGTCGCAACTTGGAAAATAAGCTCTTAAGACAATTCTAAGCGTATTTTCTCTAATAAACTACGTGGATATTCCGAATGGTTGAGCCACTATTAGCACTCAAAAGTTGGTTTGAAAAATTGATTTCTAGGCAAAAATTTGCATTAAAGAAGCATAGAAACACTTCAGAAACATATAAATGGTTAATTATTTACAAAAGAAACGAACATATTTGTTCAGAAAGAAAATTAAGCGAGAAATAAAAAAGCTTCCAATTTACACAATTCGATAGCTTTTTTATTTTTCCCATTATTTTTCTGTCTGAGCAAATATATTCATTTCTTTTGTAAATAATAAACAATTTACATGTTTCTGGAGTGTTTCTATGCTTCCATAATGCATATTTTCTCCTACAAATATTTTTTTCAAACCAACTCAAACCCACTCGACCACGGTGAAATACCCCCAAAAAGTATTTTAAATGAAAGTAAAATCGCTGTTCTTCAAGTTGGTGAGAAGAAACTAGCCCCTTACCGGCCTAATTTTTGAATAAATTAAGTTTTAATTAGCACAGGCTCTTATGGAGAAACTTTCGCGGGCATAGGTTTTTCCAAGATACCGGAGAAGTTGTACGGTGAAAACTCGCTTTTTTTTTATTCAGTACATAGTAAATTTTTTGAGGAATCAGATGGTATTTAATTTAACCCACCTCACGGCCCATTCTGAGGAGTAATTAATAAAAAACTACCGTGAAATTCATGGCAGCCGGAAGTGACGTTTCTCAGCCGACGAGGTTCGCGTCGCAAATCATGCTATTGACAGCACTGTTTCTCTTCGGGAGTGATCGGAATTCAAATTTTGTATTCACGTCAAAACATTAGTCCATAACAAAAACAACTAAAATAACTAGTAATTCTAATAAAGAAAGGCGAATAATTTAATTGCTAACTGAAATTATTACCGATACTCTGAGTGAAGCCGAAGACACCCGAAAATATTTTAGTTGTGCCAAATTATGAAAATGAAAAATCATACGAGATACTAATTTTAATTTCGAACATTGTTTTTCTAAATCAATACTTTCAAATACCTCTTTTAAATATTTCAAAATCATTGTTTTATTATTCCATTAACAGTTACAAGCAGCTATTGTTAATTAACTGATGGAATAAATGATTGAGTATTTGACTAGCGACTGGCTCGAACATTCTACCTTAAGAGCTTATTTTCCAAGTTTCGACGTTTCCTCCCCGGACACCCTATATATATATATATATATATATATATATATATATATATATATTACAAAAATAATACAGAATATAATAACAAACGTTTATTATTTAACAAAAATTTATGATGGCCCCCTCCAAAATAATCGGTTGGATCCTGAGTGGAAGGTGGGAGAGCGAGCGAGGGGGCCATGGAACAAGCTGGCCGGCGGGCGGGCGGGCGAACGACGAGGCGAGCGAGCAAGCAAGGGAGCGACTGGGGTGGGCGCCCTGGACAAACCCATTAGAGGCCGCGCCGGATGTCCATGCGCGCCCCACACGCGCCTCCGGCTAGGGGCACCTGCGCGCGCGCGAGCTCGCGGTCAGCGTTCCAGCAACGGGGTCGCCTCCGCCGCTCCGTCGCACGGGCCATTACCCCTGCTCGATGCCAGCGGCACGTGCCAGTTCACACCCGGAATCGCAGGAGCTCGTCCGCGTCCACGACAACGGGCGGCTTTTGAATACGAGCATGCAAGGAAAGGACTAGGTGGCAAGATGAATTCAACGCTTTCTTTCCGTTGGAAAAGTGTTTATTGCACAATTGTCTCTCAGATTGAGCTCCAAAAATGAGCCTGTCAATGACTTCTTTCAAGAGTCATTATTTTCAGAAAGTGAACCACTGTTGGAGAACCAGAAGGATTGATCGATTAGTGATTCCGGGCGCGTCAATTGCTGACAGTGTAGTGCATGTTTTTATCGCAGGCCTAAGTTAGTCGAGAAAGCTGTAGGAAACTAAGGAAGATCAAATCTATTTGGAAAAAAAGCACAAGCACATACCTAGAATTAGTGAAGTGTTCTATTATTTAATCTTCATTATGTAAGGAATACGTACAAAAGTGTCAGCTGTCTGCAAAACGTCAGTGTAGAGACGTTGCTCTGGGGGCGCATGTTCGAGGCATGCCGTCATCCAAGACCGCGTGGGCCAAAGCGTGGCGAAGCCGGCTGCTTTCTGTCCCACCCGAAGCAGACCGCTAAGCTCATGATGGACGACGCTGTTCCAGCTTTCTGTAACGCTTCACATCTCACCGTTGAAATCTTCGCCCACTGCATCGCACCAATTCGTCTAGCGCCACGCCCACTCCCGTCCAGCTTACCTCAACTACACTACCGCTTGTTTCAGCACGTCTCCGTTTCGCCCATCTAAGTCCTTGTCGTTCATGGAAATGATGTAATATGACTCCCAACTATCTTTAGAATCGATACTATTCGAAACGATTGGTATTTTCACTTTTCTGAAATTAAATAATTCATAATCGGGATATCGAATTGATTTTAAAATATCGGAGGGAGAAATCATAAAAAAATCTATCCTTAACATTTTAAATGAATTTTTCAAACAATTTCAATCAAATTTTACGTTTTTAATATGTATTATTTCGTTTTTAAGATTCATTGAGCTACTGAGTTAAACATGTTGAAACAATCATTTTAATTCTCGTTATTTTTCTGAATATCAGTAGATGAGTTTGACTCTAGACACCACGATATCGAGCATTTAGTAACAATATCGATACCATCAAAATCCAAAGACATTATCAACACTTCGTGTATCTCGACATTTGTAGTCTCGCTTCACCTATTTCTACCTCTGCGGCTCCCTGGATTCATCAGGCACCGCCCCTCTGCCCGAATCTCATCCTTCTTCCTTGTTGCCTCCACCCCCACAGCTCTCCGCGAAATGACAAGCGGCCGCGGAGCACGTAATGAAAGTAAATGATACGAAAGTGGGCGTGTCCCCCTTCGCCGGCTATAGAGCCCGCGAGAGCTTTCGCATGCTCGTTCGAACGCCGGGTTCCACCCACCCGCCTGCCCGCCCGCCCGCGCTGTTCGGCTCGGCGCTAGCCCGAATAATAAATGGAGCGTTTTTCGAATAACGGTCATCGCCACTGCCGCCGAGCGAAATGCAAATACACCGCGGGTTGTTGGAGCGTGTGGCGTTAAATTTTATTGATAGATGATGTAAATGAAATTGGCTCATAAGAATATGAAATTAATTTCCGCGCGGGCGGCGTCGGGCGCTCGCGCGCGCTGGACGGGCACGCGACGCGACGCGTCTGGCGCAGCTGCTCGCAGCGGGAAAAGGCTGCTTGCGGGGCTTCTTTTTAAAAAAAAATTCTACTTGTTCGGCATTTCTGCCTTTCAAGGGCGTTTACATACGATTTCATAACGTTTTAGGATGAACCATCCTCAGGTCTGTCAATATTCTTTCTGTAGAAGTTTGTTAGAAAAAAAGGAGTTGGTATTGTTGTGAGTGCGACAGTGTAATAAAGAGAGAGGGAGCAACAGTTTATATTTTGTTAGTTAGGGAGGCTTCAAAATAGCTTGCGGGGCTGAGTGACCTCGAAACACACTGCTCGAGAGACACAAGTGGTCGCATCAGGAAAGCTACTTGTATTTTTCTACTCCCGTTGTATAATGCTGTCCTTTGATGGCTGCAGCCAGTTACATAATGATAGTCATTTCGATACAGTTTTCATTATGATACAGGTTCTTGACCAATCACAGAGAAGTTTACAAACAAAGTATTGACAATCAATCATTGAGAATCGTTTTAGCAAGTTTTTCGTTCGATTGTGTACATTAAAATTGTATTTGATATAATATTATGCTCAATAGTATTTTTTGTTTTGTTTTTTGTTACTCTTTGCACTTTAATGCTGCAGGATTATCCTGCTTAGGGTTAGGAGAGGTTAGTACTCCTCAGCAATTTTTCCGGTTTATCCTCACTTCCAAGGCCCTCTGTACAGAAGAATGTAACGGGTTTCTCTTAGATCGTCGTATGTTTAGAAGTGGGATGAACATGGCGTGGCAAGCGTCGTGTTTCAACCGGATACCTATCAATAGTTTTAATTTCTTTTATTAGTAGTATTTCTTTTCGTGATATATTATTTAAAATAAAGAGAATCGTAATTTCACTTTGATCCTATTTGACTAGCGCAGTACTCCCTAGCAGGCGGACAGGTAACCACAGCCACCTGCGGCAGCATGCGAGCGTAGATTTAGTTGGCTTCAACTGCCACGAAACTATTCATTGTAAAGTTTAACTTATAAAATTCGTAGAAAAAGTACCGTATGAAACTTGATATAATGGGTATTAATACACTCATGTGAAGTTTTCGATACTCGCTCGTTCCTCGCTTGTATCGTAATATCACACTCGTGTATTAACACCCATCATTACATCATCCTTTCATAATGTACTATTATTGCACTCTT
This sequence comes from Acheta domesticus, assembly GCA_031308135.1. Taxonomy (NCBI): domain Eukaryota; kingdom Metazoa; phylum Arthropoda; class Insecta; order Orthoptera; family Gryllidae; genus Acheta; species Acheta domesticus. The sequence goes on along the minus strand of JAHLJT010009436.1, from coordinate 21,666,049 downwards.
ACATTCCGAATCGAGTGTAGTTAATGTTTTTCATTAGTTTGTTTATAAAATGGTTTAATTATTTATTTATCTATTGGAAGTTTATTGTGCATTGTTCATTTTGTACACACGCGAAGATTTTAGGAAGTAACTACATAAACGTTAGATTGTAATTCGTCACGAGGTTTACAAAGCTCAAATTTGCGATTTTGTTATGTTTTATCATTAACGTTTTGTTACGAATTGTATTTTCTTTTAGTTTCTCTTTTTTGTCAGTGTTTTCTGCCTTCAACCGCCATCTTGATTTGGATTTTTCTGGATTTACTCAATTGCTTAGAGTGTACGTTGGGATCGCCTGTAGTTTGAATTCCTGAAAGTAAAAGTAGGTAATTGTTCTTTTTCCCTGTATGTTTGTAATAATACTTAAAATAGTGTAAATATTGAATGTGGTTATGGGTGGAATAGGTTAAGGGAAACCAGGGCCGGTCAGACTGGGTCAGCCCATCAACTGTTTCATCACTAACCATCGGTTCGACGATGGATAAAAACTATAAAAAACAAAAACAGAAAACACTGCCCTATTCAGAGAACTGTAAATCGGAGACGGCAACGTGACGTGCAAGACCTTGGCTCACTTGCTTGCGCTCTGCGAGAGTGCCTCTGTTGTGGGGAGCAAGGGCCGAGTAAGAAAAGAACCGCATGGGCGGCCGAACGCTGCGCAGGCTGCGAATTGACAGATCTCTCCGTGGCGCGGAATGGGGGTGAGAAAGCGACCTGACGACTCAACGAGTGAAATGCAGGCCGCCTTCGCTTACGCAACGTCTGGATGAACCCTGAGGACGCTCTCGGGAATGTTTTCTTGACCGATTTCCGTGATTTGAAGACATCAGAGGAGTTTGTTTTATTTATTCACAGTTCAGCACCAAAGTCCTTTACAAGTTATAGCTAGAGCTTAACAATCCAGGAAGATTAACAAATAAATATTTCAAAGCGTGTAAAAACCCAGAAACGTTACGTGAATTGTATCCGTGGCAAATGGGAAATTTCCAGCAGAGAGTATCAAGCTCTAAGGCAGAAGAACACGATCCATTAAGTCCGTTAATCTCAAATGTGTCTGAAAAAATCAGTGTTGGTGTAGTTGGTCGAATATTTGGTTGCGATTGTTGCAAAAGGACAATGTATATTGTTTAGTAGTTTAGCTTTTATGATGATATAATTATGTATCTGGAACAGTGTTGTTTTTAACGGCAATGTAATGAATTATATTTTTATGCATACTATCAGAAGTGAAAAAAAAATCAAAAACAGTATTTGTAAATATAATTTTTGGAAAAACACGTGGAACCAAAAAATTTTTTTTTGGATATTTGAGAAGCACAAAAATATCACAAAACATTGAAAGGTTTTTAGAAATGGCTTTGCCGGTTGTAACGTTTCAGATACAATTAACTAATTCTGTACTACGACCGACTGCCGGGGGAAGAGATCATAGCCACCTTTACATTATCTAGTTCAGTGGATTGGCAGTTAACCACATAAAAAAAATAGGATTCAGGGTCATGGGTCCTCTTCACTCGTGGGTGTTCACCAAATCATTCAAGATCAATTCATTTTTAACAAAATATACTATGATCTCCTATTCTCCCAGCACATACATTGAAAATGGAAAAAAAAAAATACACACTCCCAAAATAAGTATCCTGAAAGAAAGAAATGCCTTATGACTAATATACTTTCTACATACACATTTACTTCCATCTTACGATCCGTAAGAAAAAAATATTATGCCCATCTTAACAGTTGACAAAATGTTAAGAACAACATTTTATCTTAATTTCTCTCTTCCAAGCACATTGACATTTTAAAAAGAAACAATTCTATTGATTGCATTGTTTTTACCACAAACACAACGTTCTTTAAAACGTTATTTTAACAAATTCTATAAGCTTCTCACTTTCTCTTTCACTTTTACAAAAATTTACTAGCACACTTGTGAAACAATTCCTTTGCTTCACAATTTCTTAGTAATTGGCCTAATATTTTCAAAAGAAGAATGATTGACAAGTTTAAAACTCTCCATCACTTGATAACGTGTCTTTCTACGCTTTTTCCCTAAACTATAGAAATTTCAAGGAAAGTTCAAAGTAATGTGTTTCCGTTTCGTTCGGGCTTGATGTATATTTAACCTTCAGGGACGTCTGTTGAAATCACCTCCCGTCGCAGCAGTCAGCTTCGTAACATTGGTTGACGACTCGCGTCCGTTACAAATTGTAGTCGTGCAGCCAGGCGTTTACTTGCGTAGGGATCTTTATATCTTATTCTTTTAAGAATTTAAACCGGATTGAATAAAATCCCAAGAGAAGAAACGAAGTCAAAGAACAAAAAAAAAAAACTGAAAAAGAAGGAGACATCCAAGTATGAGCTTATCATTCTGTACTACTCGTACGAACTCCCCACTTCCCACTGCTCTTTATAATTTATGCAAGCAATTTTCTTAAATATGTTCACAGTTATTTGCATTTCATATAAAATAAAGCAATTTACCTCTTCTGTGTCTCTGCAAAGTTTCCATCGCTTTATGGAAACGATAGCTCGTAACAGCACTATTCTCGTAGTGATCCATCCTCGCCTAGCGACTTCACAGGTCGGCGTCTCGCTTCCCAAAGAGCTTGAAATGCGTCATGTAGTAATTCGTTTCTTCGCGCTACAACCGCGAACTCTATCGTTACATTTCTGCACTTCTTTTTTGTTGTCTTCTATCGCGCGTTTTAACTTAAGTTCCCCTCTACCCAGACGAGGGATGTGACACACTTTACCTTGTCGATGGGAAAACGGGTGGTCACAGTACGTCATGTGTTTATTGCCAGTGTTGGGGTGTAATTGAGTAAAAGTAATTGAATTACTTGTAACGATTACTTTGTTAGTCATTTTAGCATTCAATCTTTACATCACATGTAATTGTGCATATTTTTTAATGTGCCTATTTAGTCGTTTTCGCTCGCAAACTAAATGAGGGGCTAAGATCATTTTGTTCACTGACTAGGCTGAAACGGAGGTTCCCATCCACGGTGTAGGAGAATTTTCGCGGCACCATCACGGTTAAGAAATATCTTTATTTCGTTGGAACTAAGGTCCGTTCGCTGTAACTTCACTCCGCATGTAAACAAACTTTGAGTGTATCCCTCCGCTCTGTAGATCGTGATTGGATACGCCATTCGCGCCACGATCGTACTCAAATGCCGGCACGTGTCACAGCCAGTACTGTCATAGCATGTTATTTTCACTAATACTCATTTAATACGCCCAAAATACCAATCAAAATATGCAGATATTTTGCTTAAATATCACAGAACTTACATTTACGTGTGTTATTGCAAGGTAGCAGTGAAATCCCGCCCGAAGCACGAATATCAATAGAACATACAGTGACCTTCTTTTAAAATTTGGCAGTCACGAATCTTCATCACATCAAGAATTTTATTTTATGTTGGAAAATCGTTTCTACGAAAAAATGTGCACATAAATACGAATGTCAGACTAACAAATTCATCGCACTCGCCATCGAAGCTGTTTTGTTCTACATTTCTTCTTACGTGGAGAAGTTACCTTTCCAATGACTTAATTCATTACACAGTTTTCGAACACTTCTGACACCGACACCTGCAATTCATCAGTCATTTCCTTCACCTACCACAAAGTAAGTGACGGATTTTTAGCCGCTAATTATTCAAACACATCAATACCACCCTCTTCTCATTCCTGAGGGATTTTCCCTGCGAATGTTTCAAACCGGCTTATCCCGGGAACTGATTCACTTATTGTGTTCGATGTGGAAATAAAAATCAACGCAATGAGGAAACACACCTTTCACTAACCAAACAAAAATACAGCATTCTTTTAGAACTTTCTCATTCGAGAATATAACTGCCTCTGATAAAATTTGGCAGTAGCAGCGTCGAGCGACGGCTTGGCGAACGAACGTTATCTCAAAGAGGTCTGGTGGCAGCTGAAGGTTTGTAGTTAAGGTCATGCTCGGTGTCTGACTTTACTTCAAGCAAAGGAGACAATTATTTCGACTGTTTGTGTAGAGAGTCAGGAAATAAATCAATTTTGAAAGGGACCTAACTCCTACAGCGCACGGTGTCCTGAAGGGGAGTGTGGTGTAAGTCAGCCAATGAGAACCAGTGACGACCATGTGCATTTGTTTACGTGCTGAGTAAAGTTAGAGCGAAAGGACCTTAGTTCGTTCATGAATGACACATATCTACCTGTACATGTAATTGCAATTGTAATTTTACTAATTACATGCTGAAAATGTAATTTTAATTTAGTATAATATTTGACAAGTAATTGCAATGGAGCCCAATTCCTTTTTTACGTACTTTCCTCTTCACTTTTTATTACAATAGCAACGTTGCTGTTGATATAATGACGAGATAAAGACTTTGGTGCGAGTCTGTGAGATGTGAACAATAATGAGATGCTAAAAAGCAGTAAGAGTGAAGCAAGACTTTAAATGTCATGCTAAATGTGTGAACTGCATAGTCTTCAAATAAACATTTTGAAATTATCTTCCTGATGTTGTATTGAACGTTTAAGTTTGACCTATGAAACATTCCATAGTGTAACGGACGTTGATCCCCGCCATCCCTCTGTCAGTTCGCTCCCAGGCGGTACGTGACCGACGGAGGCAGTGGCAGGTGCCGATCGGTTCACTGCCCACGCGCTGTATCGTGTCGCTCTGCGGCGCGGCGCTGCACGGCGGAGTGCCCTAGATCTGCGGCCTTCACGAGGTCGCCGGCCCCGCTCCACCACCTGCCTCTCCCCCCCCCCGACCGCCCGACGACGCCCTTGCTTCCGTGATCGCCCTTGCCACGCCCCAGCCGGACTCGCCCGAGCTCTATATTCCGCTCGTTGCTCACTCCACGGCTTTATTTCGGGGCAGGTTTCTCTCTCGCCCCGCCCACCGGTGATTTAAGCATCGCGCTCTTTGTACACGCGCGTTCGTTTCAGCTGCTTCCACCGACCCGCCCGCTGCTCCACTCCTGCTGCTGTCGCGAGTCAGAGCTCGCGTAAGAAAATAAACGCCTCCACAGAAAATGATAGATGTATTTTGGGTTTGGTTCAACCTTTCGAAAAAGGTTAATGTTGTTTCATGCCTTTCGACTGATTTCAGGCCTTACTTTGTTAAACAGTTAATTGAATTGATGAATTGTAAGAAGTTATTGAAGGATTGCCGTTGCCTTCCGCTCTACAATCACAAGATGAAACTATCCATGCCATGCTCGAAATTCGAACTCTCGATCTAACGAAGATAAGCATGAAGCGCCTCCACGACTAGTTTCTTCTACGTTGTAGGTTCGCTAAGAAAATTAAGTTTTCTTTGTCGAAATACTTACCGGAAACAGTTCCTCTTTATTATTGGCACTCGATAAAATTTTGATGTTAAACATTTTAAATGATCAAATAATTTTCATGATTTATTGACGTATTTGAGACTAAAGATATGTAATTAAAGAGAAAATTAATGTAGGGAGAAAGAATGAATTATGTACAGCAGGTTATTAAAGATAGTATATTTTTCGATTAAATGAAGAAAATAACAGTTCAATATCGACAACTACAAACCAGTATTATTGTCGAAGATGCTTCAACATTTCAAGTAGAATTTATAAGTTCGAATGAAACATTTGTACACTCCTGAACGTTGAAATGCAATATCTAATAACATAGTATTTTGTAGTAAGTCAGTCAGTCTTTAGACGTTCACGTATTTTCCCTTAGGCAAATTAAGCTATCTACACAGTCTTACCCACTGACATTAAACATTCACCACGCCACCATTCTCGCCAACACTGCTACCTAAATTATCGACCTTCCTGCTTGCATTGCCACGCCACAACGCCGCCCTCATTACCGTTCTCCAGCCGGTACAACTGCTTGCGTCCTTTATTTCAGGATACTGACGTCGTCTCGAACTGTCCTTTCGTCGGCCTTTGCAAGGTCGAAAACAGGTTGCAAGGCCGGATAATGACCTCGATCTTTGCGATGATAAATTTCAGTTCCCGCCCCAATTGAAGAGAGCAGAAAATCATGAGTATTGTGGACGTAGCAGTCCCACAAACAATAGTTCACACTATCTCCATTTAATTTTATTTCTCATATCCTCAATTGTTTGCGAAGGGAGAAGTATTTTTCCTGGTGGGTAAATGAACATTTTGTATTGATATTGTCCAACTTTTAAAGAGATTGGGGTTGCTTGTGATAAAACTATCACTCCAAGTGAAAAAATAAATAAAAAAGAAACCGTGTTCCTACGATTAAAGTACAAAAAAACGTGTGTAAACAATTTAGTTTAGTTCTGTAAGTAAACTTTGCACTAAGGACTAGCATGCCATGTTCTGTTTCTTATTCGTTTTCTCTTTCTGTTTTCGTATTTCACTCCCATTACTCTCAACTGCGCCCTTTCTCGAGCTTGAGACGAAAAGCCACTCCGCGGAGAGAAAATGTGGCGCCACCCACGCTTAGCTGTGTCTGCACTCGGGTTATCTGGAGAACAAGGCAAAGTTACGAAGTTCGCTCACGAACTGCTCGTGTACGTGTTAATGGTGCACTTGTGGTTCGCATGTTTAACTGCAGCGGACATGAAATATGGTTTTTTTGTTTACATTTCGGTTGTTATACAATATGCGTGAAACGGGTCTCAGTAAGAAACAACTTTTTTCTGTTCCTTTCTTGTGGAAAGAACCCCGCTCGTTTTTGGAGAGAAGGTTATTGTATACTTCGCTTGCAAATGGGAACATTTCATTCTCTAAACGTCTGTGTTAAATCGTGAGAAGTGTGTTATAACTTATTTTTAACTTTTCTAGAATTTATACTTGAAACCGTTGTAAAGTCTGTTTCCTGTCTGCATGTTGTAGTGTTTGTTTTATTTTCATATAACTATTTACTTTTGCGGATATTTTTGGTGAAATATTGTTACATAGCATAATCTAAAGATGTTGCATCTTATCTGCATCCACCTCGTTCGCTTGAATGTCTTTCTTTGCTGAAGGTCTAGTTGCTCTCATTTATGTCGTGTCTATGAGTAGTGAAGTTCGATCGTATTTTCAGGCAATCGAATTCTTTAATTATTGTATTTCGTGCCTCAACTGAACATATCAATACCTGCCGTCACTTTGTGTTATCATGTTAATTGTTGTTTTTATATTATTATCCAATGGTAAAACAGCTGTGTTATTTTTAATAATTACTAATTTATTAATGCTGCTTTCTCAAAAAGAAATCAGGGTGATATTTTCGTGCTTTTGGTAACCTTGTCGTTCGCGCAGATTCATCTTTTGTCTGCTTAAAAACTATGTCAACGAATCCCTACATCGAAACTGGTCGTGCATTAAAAATATTTCATACGCCAAAACGAGATATGAATTATACAGCGAGCGCACTTTGCACCGAACACTACAAAACATTACATTCGCATTGAAAAGTGCGCCAATCAGCTGAGAAAGCGATTCGCATGAGTGGCCCAGACGATGACACCAAATCTGTATTCCGCTCATAAATATTCCGGGGCTTCCCTTCGCTTGCAGCTGGCTGGCGCTGGCGCTGGCGTCGTTACGAATGCGCCGTGCGCGCGCTGCGTCAATGATGTCGCGCTTTGAAGCAGCGGGCGGCGAGTGCGCGCCCTGCCGCGGCGGCGCGCGGCGCGACTCGACTTGGAAATGTGGAGCGGAAAACGAAAGCAGCTTCCTGCAGGACGAGTCCAAGCCACCGCCGATTAATGTAACGCGGACGACCGCCCCGCCCCGCTCCGTGCCGCCCCGCCCCGCTCCGCCTCGCCCCGCGTCTCCCCACCCCGCCCGCCCCTCCCCGCGCCGCCCCACACCCCCCTCCCCGCGCCGCCCCGCACCTACCCGTCACTCCCCGCGCCGCCCCGCCCTGCCCTGCCCCGCGCCGCCCCGCCCTGCCCTGCCCCGCGCCTCCCCCCGCCCGGACCCGCGCCACCCCTCGCCCCGCCCCACTCCTTCCCGCCTCGCCCCGCCCCACCCGGCCCCGCCTCGCTTCATCCCGCACCGCGCCGCGTAATCGCGAGCTCATCCCTGCCCCCGTTCGACCAGTTCGAGGTCACCCACTGGCCAGGCTTCTCGCTGGACTTGCGGTTGCAAGCATGTGATTAATGTGATGACAATTTTTTTACGTATTTTAGGTCCCTTTTGACTGCTATTTTCATAAAGCGATCTCTGAAAGGTATCATCCATGCATCTACATCCATGCCCGGAGTGAGATTCGATTCCAAACTATTGAAGCCACGGCAGCCACGGCTATTTCGCCTTGATGACCTCGGGTACCCACTCCGGCCCTTTTGTGTGTGTGTGCGTGTGTGCGCGTGTGTTTGTGTTTGTGAATATCTTGACTGTTTTGTGTGAAAATGGCTTACCCTTTTTGCAGACATCGTAATATTTCTTTTGTTTTCGACAGAGTTTGTATTTATTGGAAGGCGAATTCAAGTAAATTAATTTAAAAAATTATTTTATGATTTTGATCGAAAAAAACAGAATATCATTGCACGTCTGTATGACGTTCCTCCGTCAAAACTCGAGTTTTAAAATTTTTTTAAAGGTAACTCCATGCAACCTAGTAGAGGCGGGTCTGAGATTGCTAGAGATTTTCCATCAAATTCTCTCGCTATCTCCTTAGGAAATACCTGGTTTTACCTCCGAAACCAAAGAAGAACGTTAAAAAAAACTGATTGTGTCAAATTTCTGGGTGTAGTATGTGTCCCATAACCTTTTGACACCATGCAATAATCTAAAGTGTATATGGTTTTGACAAAATTTATTGTTGAGTTTATGGATTTTTTTAAATGAACCTACAAAAAGTACAAAAAAAACTTTATATCCACACGCCATCTTTCAGTTTCATTCCCCAATTCTACGGTCTACCATGAAAATTGATGAGTTGCGCATTGTAGGATACGAAATTCCTCAATATGTGACCTTCTTACAACGTAATTTCTTGTCGCATTTGGAAACTCAGTGGAGATTTGCTTTAAGGAAAGATGATGTAATAATCCAAGAAGAACGACCTCTTAAGTTCCGGATTCCAGGGGAAACTCGCCAAAAATTGCGTGCTGGATGCCCGGATCCCGGGCTCGTCATTAAGAGCACGCGACAAACGTCAGCGTTTCGTGAATTACATGAACTTGCTGCCACGCGGTGCCACTTTCGTAAAGTTTTTCAACGCTGAACATTTTGGGAATCTCAGCCCCTGGGTTTTTTTATTATTATTATTGCTTGTTGGGTTCTACATAGATCAGTTAACGCACTTTCATATGTATTTATGACTTACTACTAACTTAACCTATGCTTAACCTAGTTCTACTACTGCTACTACGGGGTAGATTCCTCATGGGAGTACCTACAGTTCACAATTGTTTGAGAATATTTTTAGGAAGGAATCGAACGGGTATCTATTGTTTATTCTGGTGTGTGTGTTGCTTGTTGAGGCTAAATTGTATTGTTTGAGTTGATCTATTGAGTTTATGTTGGAGTAGAAATTATTGGATAGGCGTGCTATTTGATGGGTAATTGAGTTTATGTTTAATTCTCTATGGAGTTGATGATTTGAAATGAACCATGTGGCGTTGGTGATTATTATGAGGAATCTGTTCTGTAATATTTGTATTTTATTTATATTGGATGGTACAGTATTTGTCCAGATGGGACAAGCGTATAGCATTACGGGTCTTACGATAGTTTTATACTGTGTTATTGCATTTGTTAGTGAAAGTTTGGAGCCCCTGAGTCTTCCTTTTATTTCTGCAATCGGTACAGTAAGGAATGTGATAGTCGTGTGTATTCATGTAGGTCTGAATGCGTAGTTGTTGAAAGATTTCCTTCACAAAGTTCAAAGTAGAAATGTAAATTTAATGTAGTATTGTGGCTGCTAGAACAAAAAAGGTTGGTGAATTTCACATCTTACCCGTTTTATTTCAAAAGCAATTGAATCAATTTCAGTCAGAAAAAAATATTTTTGAGTTAATTTAATACATGCTTTTAAAATATTTCTTCTTCTTCTTGGAATGTAACCAATGTGCGTTGTACTGGTTTTTAAGATTTTCGTAATTCGACTTGTTTTTTAATGTAAATTTCATTTTTGACTTACCATGATCATTATTTGGATTATGAGGGTAGTAAAGACATATCATTTTGTTGCTGCTGTTCAGCGAGCTAACGAAAGATTGATCACTAGACAGATAACCAGAAGGATAGAATATCAAATAAATATGGCCATGATCATTAATCTCAGTATTTCTGTAGGTAGTCATTATGTTCACAAACGTGAATTTAAATATGTTAAAATTAAAAATAATGTGAAATAAATATGTCGTATGGTGAAATGAAATACGGCTTGTTTGTCAGAAAAAAAAATCCGTGAACTCGCTATAGCATCCGGAATGTGAAATGCTGTAACGATTAAATTAAATGCTGTGGCATAAATCCAGACACCTGCTTGAGATACGAGTACAGGTCTAGCACCCAGTCATGCGGTCTTGGCAGACTATAACGAAGTAAATACCAGCTGTATGGAAAATGTTAAATATTCTGCTGGTTTGATTTGAATGAAGATTGCGCAGTTTGTGTTTTTAAATGTATTTTTAAAATTTATTTATTTCAACTTGCATTTTATCAGCTTGGTCATCACCGACTACAATATATTTACTTTACCTTACTGAACTTTGAGAATTTAAATTATCACAGTAGACTGTCCTATCTGGAACATTCCAATGCATTTTTTCAAAAAATGAATTGTCCTATTGCAACCTGTTTTGGTATTCAAAAAATCGCATAGTTTTTTAGGGAATATATTCAATTGATCTCTTTAATTTTTTAATATTTTGAGCTCACACATTCTTTTCAGTTCACACATTCTTTTAATTTCTTGCGAACAGATAGGCTTGAGTAGAGTTTGCGTGTCCTTTTTTCTTTCAGTCTGCTTTTTATACCGGCAAGAGTAGCTCAAGGCGTCAACTGATGTCACTGCAGTGCCTGTGTCCGGGAGGTCCTAGGGTTCGAGTCCTAACGTGGGCAGAATTTTCGACAGCACCTGGATAGCGATGTCCAGTTCAGTTGGTGTCTTGAGGAGAATTCTGTCGACCGGCTGCTCCGAGTTGGCGGCTGTGGTTTTTCGTTGTTTTCTCCGATCAACATTAGGCGAATGCCGCAGCAGTACCCTAAAAAACTGTACACGGACTGCGTGTTTCCTTCCTCTTTCTTCTCTCCCTCATCCCTTAAATACTCATACAAGCAGTACACTACCACACTTCTCGGAAGACCAGTTGGGAGCTTGTCCCGGCTGGGGCAGTGCCCCGCTGGTGAGAGATACCTGGTTGGGGAAAGTCCCGCAAACCGACGTAGGTCGGCGCCGGATGTCGCCATCCAGAGGGCAGAGATCACCGCCACCTCCCTCGATGAAAACATGTATTACACTTACGGGACTGATGACCTTAGTAGTTGAGGCGCCCGGTGTCACTAATCAATAGGGGTGGATTTTAATGAAATGTCATTTTTTTTCTTTTTCACTTTAGAAAGGTGCTTTCTAGTATAGACATTTATTTTATGTTGTGACGAAAGGAAAGGCCCCATTTTAATGACTTTTTTTTGCATTTTCCTTCCATTTCTACTTACAAGCCATTTTCACCTTTTATTCATTTTAAAGCACTTTTCGCGGATTTCATAGATTTTAATTCTGTGACGTCATGGGTACTCACAGCGAACACAGACACGAGTTTTTATATGTACAGTTATATTTATATGTAAAATAAATATGTACATTGAAATACTTACCCTTTACACACTAGCTCTGATAGACATACTATCCCCTGATCGCGGCGATCCAAATCCGATTGATGATCGATTTAATTTGTGGCCCTCGCCACTCGTAAATTCGAAGCGCGCACAAAGCCAAGTTTCCGTGACCGGATGTCACACTCGGACACGAAGTCCTTACAGGCGCATCAATCAATGATTTGCCTTGATTGCAGGAGCTATCTTCACCGATTGATGGTCGGTGTGAGTCATTCATCTCAACCACTCCTCAGCTCGAAGCGCGCTCACATCGTCACTCCCGCGTGACCGCAGTCACACCTGGGACACAAAGTCCCCACAGGCGCGTCAACACGTGACTGCCTCGCGAGCCCTGCTCGCCGCTGCACCGCCGCGGCACAAATTTGTGCATCTGCACGAGGTTTCTCACACTTTCCCCAGAATCCACCCACTGGATCTGTACACTCCCTTATGTACCTGACCCTCACGTGACCTACTACATCATGCCGCCTCCAACGCTCGCTTCCGCTTCCACACGGCCACGATGTTTTGTTCACCCTTTGCTACGTGCTTGCTTTAGGGAAAGCCTTTCTCTCCCTCCCGTGGTGAGGTGATTTTTTTGTTGCTAATCCCTTTTCGCCCGTTCCCAAATAGCTACCACGAGGCTCGCTCGCTAATTCGTTACAATACCATTTTAATGGTACTTGCTTCAAATAATATTTACGAGATGCAACAAATGTTCTTCACAGAATTTGTGAATAGCCTATTCAATTTCTTTGCTCAGAAATTGTAAAGTCAGCAGTTGTATGTAATCTATAATTCCTGTGACGCCTTCAGCACCATTGTCGCTTCCGCCGATTTCGCTACAACTGAAGACAAAGATTTCCTGGTTCAGTCCAAACCAAACGTTTGCAAGCTGAGTTCAGTTGAGCGAAAGGAAGAATCCTCCGTTACAACAGTAACATATCCAACAGCTTGAGTTGTTCATCTGACCTGGTTTTGATCAGATTTTTAACGTCATTTTTCATTGCTTTAAGGGCATTTTTAAAACGCTTTTAGAAGCATTCCATTGCTCATTTTTGGCGATGTTTTAGGTCATGAAAATCCGCCTCCTACTAACCAAGCAATCGGCTTGGTTATTATTATTTGTTATGTGAGTTCTTTCGAAGAGGAAGTATCATCTACTGGTTTTCTTTTTAAACGCAAGTTTTAATTGTTTCCCTTCCCGCCGCGGCCCTGTTGCCCGAGATCCCAGCTTCCACCCCGTGCGCCCTGCAGGTTGTCTCGGAGCGATGCAGTCTCAGCGGAGACGCCCTGCAGCCGGGTGGCGTCCGGCGGCGCTTCCCGATTCGATTAGGCGGCCGGTCACGCCCGACCCGGCTAATCGCCCCCGCCTCCACCACCACCACCCCGGCCACCGTCACCAGTGCGCGTCGCCGGCGCCCCCGCCCCCGTGATGAAATGCCGCTCCTCTGCAAACGATAATTACGGTAATGATGTATAATTGATGACGGGCCACGGCGGAGGCAGGCCTGAATAAAACACGACGCCGTGGGCGCGGGCGCCGAGGTGGTTTTAATGCAATTTCCTGCGCACGCCGCCGCCGCCGCCTTGACTTTTAAGGCCCCTACGCGCCCCGGCGGCCTGCTCGGGTCGTCGGGCGCCGCCTCCGACGCCGGATGTTCGAGTTCCCGGACGGTTGTCTGGCTGCGCCGCTGCACTGCTTCGGAAGAATAATTGCTGGGGATGTAATAATGGCAAATACTCATTCCATGATCTTTATAAGGCCTCTTTTATACTCCCAAGTCAGTTTCTCAGCTCCCCAAAGGGATGCTCTGTCGAGCACGAGCGTACCCCATTAGGGTGTCCCTATCACGAACCGTACATCGACACTAATTGACTTCCAGGTTTCAGAGATCTGGGTCACCGCAAGGCGAGGTTGTTCTTGTCCCCACGTGCACGAATGACAAAGGGTAAATGTGCTTGTTCTGAGCCGAATCATAGCGCCACCCCGTGGTGTAGTGGGTCAGATGGTTCGCTATCCACTTCAAGGTACTGGGTTCAAATCCCGTGCGACCCCTCTGGGGATTTTGTGATGAACAAAGCGGAGTCGCGCAAGCTTTTCTCGGGATTCTCCCGTTTCTCTATCACTCAAAACCATTCAAGGACAACTGAAAAATCTAGGTTCTGAGGAACGTTAATAAAAGAGGAATGGTGCCGAGTCGAATTGGAACCTACGATTCTTAAGACCTAGCCATGAGGTCGCTAGGGATCATGTATAATTTAGGTCGGTATTTCATTGTGTGTACCTATTTCTCAAAAGAGGGGAAATAATATGCAATCCAATCATTGTTTATTTACGCCCTGTTTTTTTAGGTAACTGCTTTAATTGCCAGCGTTCGCGGCCTAGCTGCTTATTGACAAGCCTTCGTGTGCACGGGTTCAGTCCTCCCCTGAACCGGAGAAATTAATTTTTGACGGCCCCGGATCATTTCAAGTCGTTCTCTCTACTGACCAACCTCTCATATTTCTACGCACCATTAGCAATTGTCCAACTTTATGAAGCGAATTACCGGCTGTAACGTCTAGGTCATCAGCCACCAATGTGATTGGTAACTGTAGAGGGAACACGTAAGGACAACACAAACATCCTTGCCCGAGGCGGAATTCGAACCCGCGACCCTTGGAACCGAGACAGCTACGACTCTAGCCTGTGCGACCTCGGCTATCCAGGTCGGCTATTTACGCCTTTCTTCGAATCATTTTGTACCTCACAACAAAACCTTCACTGCTTTAATTACCAGAGTTCGCGGCCTAGCTGCTTATAGACAAGCCTCCGTGCATACGGGGTTCCGTCGTCCACTGAATGGAGAACTGTATTTTTGGCGGCCCCAGATCATTTGCGAGTCGTTCTCTCTACTACTGACCACCGTCTCATATTTCTATTAGCGATTTATCCATTAGCACGCACCATTAGCGATTATCCAACTTTCATGAAGCGCTTACCTGCGACACTCTCTGAGAGCCTGACGTTCTTGCACCAACGTTCTTCACCCCACGACTTGATGGGAGATACAAAATTGCACCTGAGCGTTAGGGGTGAAAAGGATGTTGAGGTAGTACAGAGTTGGAAACACACACTTAACTGCAACTACGCCCCAGCACACAAATCAAACACGATTTTTGAAATATGTCAGTTTTCTTCTGCAGCAACGAGATTTTTTTCATTTACGGAGATTAAAAATTCGAAGATTAAACCTACTGGAAGTACTTATAAATGTTGGGATGTCGACATCCCCTGCAAGCTACTCTAGTACTTAACTAAAACTGACGATACCTGAGACGTAACTTTCTTGTGCAACAACGAGGTATTATACATTTTCTTCATGAAAAAATCTTTGATATACTTTACTTATTGGATGTAGTTGAAAATATTAGGAGCTAGGTCTTCCTCCCCAATTCAGCTACGCTTCAGCACTTCACTCAAAACTGGCATTTCTAAGATACATAACTTTTTCTTTGCACCGACGAGATATTAGTTTTGTATTTTTTCTGAAAGGCCAAGGAAGCCGCCGGAACGAAATTCCCTTCCATAAACGCACGGTCATTTTAAATCCACGGCTGAGGCGAATCCACTCCGCGTGCACGGGAGGTGGTCGCCCTGCGCTGCGCCGCGTGCGCGCCGCGTGATGCCGGGGCCGGCGCACGGTGTCGCAGCGGGCGCTATTAATCTCCCAGACAGCGCAGTGAGGAATACGTGGGCGTTGCGCCGAATAGCTTCCAGGAAGCCTGGTAATGAAGTGGTTCTAGACAGCGAGACAACCGTGAAGGCAGGCGCGCGCGGAATACGACTGCAACGTGTGTGTTACGTGCGGCCGACTTGCGGTTGTGGTCATCCAAAGTCGACTTTATTTGTATTTTACTCAATTTATTCCGAACAATTCCGCAATCTGATTGCATTCCATCCAAAGGAATATTGTATTTGGGAATTTAAAAATTGTAATAATGTCTTAAACCCTTCAGTGGGCGCGTGGAGTACCGGTGTACTCCACATAATTTTAAACCTTCATTTCTTTTGTATGAGCTAATTCTTGGAGCTGTAATTTCCGGTAGCTGACTTTTCAACTGTAACGAAGCGCATGTCGGAAATTGATGTCATCAATACCGCTTATCTCTCTCGCGATAACAGATTTGTTTCGAATGGAGCACCATCGTACTCCACGCGCCCACTGACGTCCCTCAGTTGCCACTTGTCAGCAACAGTGCAGTTCGTCCGTCCGTCGTGTCTTTCGCTCCTTTGGTGTTTATCTAAGTATATAATCTGTGTTATACTTCTGTGACAAGCTATGTGAAAGAAACTCACATTTGTAGGCACGTTGAGCAAACAACAAAATAGAAATCCCGCCTGAGGTTTTGCACCAAACAAAGAAACAGCACTTATCAAATTTTGGGTTTCAAAAGGATTGTACATTAGGTTCGTACTGTACTAAAAGGAATAAGTCAATAAGTCTTATTTCTACCATTCACCCATGATGATGCAATAGATGCCGACTTCCAGAGAAAATACGCCAGAAATTGTAACATTTTACAACAGAACTAAGATTGGTGTGGGTTTGGTTGATTGGTTTATTCAAAAGTACAACGTATCAAAAAATACAAGACGCAGTCATATGCTTCTATTTTACAATTTGGTAAATATATCAGCTATAAATCCTTTTTGTATACAAATCTAATCTAACAACACCAGTAGACTTGATTTCATTGAAGAAATTGCTTGGGGCTTGATCAAACCACACATTTTTAGGAGTAATATATCTAGTGTATCGAAAGACATAAGAAGTTGAGCGAAACTATGGTTAGGAGGAGATGAAGACCAGAGTCATGAAAGAAAGCTGCCAAGCGACCATGGCCGCTATGATGACTGCGGCAAAGTCGCGATAGCTCTAATCATAGTTTGTGAGAAATGCAATAATCATTGTGCAAAGATTGTTTGTGCAATGTGTGTTTGTGCAAAGATCATTTGAAAGATATTTGTATTTCTTGTTATGAAACTTTAACATTTGAGCCATTTGAAAAATTTCCCAGTGATTTGTGACAATATGCGTATTATTTTCTGGATTCTTAAAAATTATTTTTACAACTGAATTGCCTCTTTCATATCAGTTTATTTGTGTTAGGAATGAAACAAATAATAGCAATTTGTTATAACAATAATAATTTAAGTGTCAAAATTCCGTAAGTTCGTTACAAAAACCGCTCATTCAACTGGAGTACGGGTGTACGCCACGCGCCCACTGGCGGGATGAAAAGTCACGCGCCCACTGAAGGGTTAAAAGTTAATTATTTTTGAAATATTTAGGTGGGTCTGAACTGAAATTGGTACCCTTTCCGCTTGAAATACTGTCTAGGTTCTTCCCTGGTTATCGACGTTTTATTTACTGTGTCTGCGGGTCGTACGTGTTTAGTGTGTTCAGGAAAACAAGTTTTTTCGTCCTTATTCCTGATTTCTAAAGTTCCTGTCTTACGTTGTGTAATATCTTGTCATCTTCAGCTATCCTAATCGTTCATTCTCTACGTACTACAGCAATCTAATCCAGGTCGGCATTGTCACTCTCACCCAACTGAGTGTTGTGTTTTATGTCATTATTACTTAAAGAAGGAGCATTTAATTTCAACTTTGTCCTCAAGTATTGTACTTAATGAGTTCTGTGCTGTAAACATTCTTTTCGTTTTCTTTCTAAAATTTTTAAAGTTCCTATTAGATATCTTTGTTAAATCGTTAATACATCGTGTGTGTTATTGTTTCAAGCAAAATGTTTTCTCTAATTATTATTTATTTGATTATCAAGTATTCCATCAGTTGCTATGATATCTACCGTCGGTGAAACAGAAGTATTTTTTTAAAATAACGCGTTTATTTCATTTCTCCTTTTTATAGAAATAATTCTTGTCCGCAATTCCGCCTATCAACAAGAAATATAAATATTTTCTGCGATAAACATTGATTTCATTATTATGGTTGATATGAGTTTGTCAAAAGAACGTGGTATTTTTACTACTTTTAATAAAAGTGTATCACTCTTACAAGTTGAAATTATAACATTATTGTCTGGAAGTGCAATGAACATAAACATTGATAGTTTACATATAATTTAGCACACTAAGGATTGTGTATTATGTAATAGACATGACTAATCATGTATTCACCTGTTACATTTTTAATTTGTTTCAGGTAGCAAAGACCAAGATTAACATCTCAAGTGAATTCATTGTGAGTACTAATGTCTAGGCGTACACACCAGAAATATTGGAGTTACTTTGCGGCCAAAGGATTTATTTTTATTGCTACAATGAAAGAGTTCCTTGTGTCTAGTTTTTGTTTCTTGTAATATTCCAAACCGTATTTTGCATGCTATAAATGTTCCTAGCAAAAAAAGTCTATTTGTTTCATACTGTTCGATATGAATATGTGCTAAAACAAATTTCTAAAAATCTGCAATATCAAGAGGTACGGAAACAAAAATGATAAGGCAGTTGGGCAGTGATGCTGATGATGAGTAGACGATAGAGCCTCAGCTGTAAAAATACTTAGTAACAGACTAAACGGCAGCGAAAAAATAACGGTGTCATGAGTTTGGTGCGGCATTTGGGGGTCGGCTACATTGCCGAGGTCGGCTGGAGAGATGTGTCATTGGCGAACAGGTGACTGCAGCGTGTTGCTGACCGCAGTAAGCCGACATGTTTGGCCTACGAAACGTTGGTCACAGATATATGGACGACTGCAACGACAGAAATTCCTTTCACTCACTTCTTTTCTGTTGGGCCTTAATTTAACGATCCCGCAGCAGAAGCAAATGATCTTGCAGTCTGTCGGCGACGCTCACCAAACACGTTGGTGTTAAATGCGGAAAGAAGCCTTGGCTATAATGAACCCTGAACATTTATTTTCACTGAATGCGTTCTGTCGCGTATTTTTCTTACCGAAATATGTCTGTAGAGAGCTAAAAACTTCAGTTAAAATTGATCACCTTTTTATGTCAAATGACTAGGTAAACTTAATATGAGAGGACATTTGTTTTGTGTGATGCCATCTCTAAGAATATATTCCCTATATCTAGATTTTTTTTCATCCTGTCAAACGTTTAAAAAATCTAAAATATGTTGAAATTAATTAGAATTTATTCTAATCGAAAGTTAGTTAAACAGTGGTCAAACCTGTAGAAATTTGATATATTAATTTGATCTCGTTGATCGTGCTGTGATATTCGCACCAGCGAGACCGACTCGTTGCCATCTGCTGGACGACAGCAACCATCCGTCATCCTGCTCGTGAGGGAGAAAGCGGGTTTAGTATCCAATCCTCTGTCATGTTCCGCAGGGCCAGCGGCAAGGCGTGTATTTCCGTAGCGTGGGAACGGCACCCTGCACGAGCAGTGTACTTGATAAATTCAGTAGCGGTAGCAATACTCCATATCGATTTACTTGATTTATTAAAGAACATCACACCCGCAAAACAGGGTCGCAACCCTGAGCCACGCAACGTTTTTCTCTATCCGATATGCCCTTGGCCTCGCAGAATCTTTTGCTGTTTTTTCGCCTCCGCTGCTTTGTGGTGGGGGCGCGTGTTTGTGTGTGTGTTACGTGTGCCAAGATGCGGACCGAGGTCCCTTTTGCAGCGGGCACGGCGCGACGCCTGCGGTGCGGCGACTCCTGAAACAATTCCGTAGCAAGCCGCCGCCGCCGCCGCCGCCGCCGTCGTTCGTCCCGTCCTACTGTTGCTCTGCTTCGCAAACCGTGCTGCGCCCGGAAGGCGCTCGTCGCTTTGTTTCGGAAGCGCCTAGTCGTTTTCGTGCGCGCCGACTCCCATCTGCTGCTGCCCCCCCCCCCCCGTTTTTCGTCGTCTAAATCAGTTGCAGTAATTGAAAGACGTGTGGAATGAGTGATTCAAAAGTTGTAAATCGAGGTAGCGCTAATTTTGATGCTGAAGCGGATGAAAAAATCGCCAATTTGTGTATGCCCAATCGACTCGCTTAGGTTGGGTGTTTCTAAGTCGACGTCCGGATCCGACTGTTCGCGTCGTCGAGACTCCGACGTCGACTCCGGGCCTTCGGCGTCCTCTTTTCACTGCGTAACATTTCACCACTTTTCTCACCTAAATTGAGAACGCAAAGTACTGTTAGGTAGACTACAAATACGAATATATATTTTTTATTTGCTTTATTCTATTCTTTATAAACTAAAATATACAACTGAATTGAACGTAATATATCACCTCTGTGATAAATTTTCTGAAGCCGCCCTTGACGTTAATAGTAATAATATAATTAATAATAATAATAATAATAATAAAATTGTCTTTATTGTGGCGAAGCTCAGGCCATTTGGCCTGCTCTTCCGCCTAACCGCAAAACGTTGGAATCCCTGTAACTTTCAAATCTTTAATTTCGTATCAAATGGGCGTAGTTGATTTTTTGATTTCATAATTGTTAATGGTTTCTATTAAAACACCAGGCATTTTAAGATAACGTCTCAAGCCACAAATATTTTAATTGTCAAGTATAGATCACACCATTTCTTTTATGGCTGAATCCAACGTAGAACGGACCATGTTGAAAATTTAAACCGTCTTCCCAGGGGACGCTGTGGATGTGGTGATATGAACGAGAGGAGTCTTTATACCATTCGCGGATCCAGAGGGGGGGCATGAGGGCCGTGCCCCCCCCCACCCAAGGTCTA
>JAHLJT010009436.1:21527461-21644509 GCA_031308135.1 Acheta domesticus | reverse complement strand
AGATTAAGAATTCGTGATTAACCTACTGGGATGTACTTACAAATGTTAGGAGGTTAACATCCCCTGCAAGCTACTCTAGCCCTTAAACTAAAACTGACGATACCTGAGACGTGTAACTTTTCTTGTGCAGCAACGAGATATTATACATTTTCTTCAATTATGAAGATTAAAAATTCGTTGGTTTTCTTACGTACCTGGATATAGTTAAAATATTAGGAGCTAGGTCTTCCTCCCCAATTCAGCCACGCTTCAGCACTTTACTCAAAACTGACATTTCTAACATACATAACTTTTTATTTGCACCGACGAGATATTAGTTTTGTGTTTTTTCTGAAAGGCCCAAGGAAGCCGCCGGAACGAAATTCCCTTCCATAAACGCACGGTCATTTTAATCCACGGCTGAGGCGAATCAACTCCGCGTGCACGGGAGGTGGTCGCCCCCGCGCTGTGCCGCGTGCGCGCCGCGTGATGCCGAGGGCCGGCGCACGGCGTCGGCAGCAGGCGCTATTAATCTCCCAGACAGCGCAATGAGGAATACGTGGGCGTTGCGCCGAATAGCTTCCAGGAAGCCTGGTAATGAAGTGGTTCTAGACAGCGAGACAACCGTGAAGGCAGGCGCGCGCGGAATACGAACTGCCAAACGTGTGTGTTACATGCGGCCGACTTGTGGTAGTGGCCATCCAAAGTCGACATTATTTGTATTTTACCTCAATTATTCCAAACAATTCCGCAATCTGATTGCATTCCATCCAAAGGAATATTGTGATTTGGGAATTTAAAAATTGTAATCATGTCTTAAAAGGTAATTATTTTTGAACATTTAGGTGGGTCTGAACTGAATTTCGTACCCGTTCCGCTTGAAATACTGTCTAGATTCTTCCCTGGACGTGTTTTATTTATTGTGTCTAAGGGTCGTACGTGTTTAGGTGTTCAGGAAAACAAGATTTTTCGTCCGCATTCCTGATTTCTAAAGTTCCTGTCTTACGTTGTGTAATATCTTGTCATCTTCAGCTATCCTAGTCGTTCATTCTCTACGTACTACAGCAATCTAATCCAGGTCGGCATTGTCACTCTCACCCAACTGAGTTTGTGTTTTTATGTCATTATTACTTAAAGAAGGAGCATTTAATTTCAACTTTGTCCTCAAGTATTGTACTTAATGAGTTCTGTGCTGTAAACATTCGTCTTTTCGTTTTCTTTCTAAATTTTTAAAGTTCCTATTAGATATCTTGGTTAAATCGTTAATACATCGTGTGTGTTATTGTTCCAAGCAAAATGTTTTCTCTAATTATTATTTATTTGATTATCAGTATTCCATCAGTTGCTATGATATCTACCGTCAGTGAAACAGAAGTTTTTTTTTAAATAACGCGTTTATTTCATTTTCTCCTTTTTATAGAAATAATTTTTGTCGCAATTCCGCCTATCAACAAGAAAAATAAATATTTTCTGCAACAAACATTGTTTTCATTATTATGGTTGATATGAGTTGTCAAAAGAACGTGGTATTTTCATAAAAGTGTATCACTCTTACAAGTTGAAAGTATAACATTATTTTCTGAAGTGCATGAATATAAACATTGATATTTTACATATAATTTAGCACTAAGGAATGTGTTATGTAATAGACGTGACTAATCATGTATTCACCTGTTACATTTTTAATTTGTTTCAGGTAAGCAAAAGACCCAAGATTAACAATCATCAAGTGAATTCATTGTGAGTACTAATGTCTAGGCGTACACACCAGAAATATTGGAGTTACTTTGCGGCCAAAGGATTTATTTTTATTGCTACAATGAAAGAGTTCCTTGTGTCTAGTTTTGTTTCTTTTAATATTCCAAACCGTATTTTGCATGCTATAAATGTTCCTAGCAAAAAAATGTCTATTGTTTCATACTGTTCGATATGAATATATGCTAAATCAAATTTCTAAAAAATCTGCAATATCAAAGATGGTACGGAAACAAAAATGATAAGGCAGTTGGCAGTGATGCTGATCATGAGTAGACGATAGAGCCTCAGCTGTAAAAATACTTAGTAACAGACTAAACGGCAGCGAAAATAACGGTGTCATGAGTTTGGTGCGGCATTTGGGGGTCGGCTACATTGCCGAGGTCGGCTGGAGAGATGGTGTCATTGGCGAACAGGTGACTGCAGCAGTGTTGCTGACCGCAGTAGCCGACATGTTGGCCTACGAAACGTTGGTCAAAGATATATGGACGACTGCAACGACAGAAATTCCTTTCACTTCAACTCCTTTCTGTTGGCCTTAATTAACGATCCCGCAGCAGAAGCAAATGATCTTGCAGTCTGTCGGCGACGCTCACCAAACACGTTGGTGTTAAATGCAGGAAAGGCCTTGGCTATAATGAACCCTGAACATTATTATCACTGAATGCAGTTCTGTCGCGTATTTTCTTACCGAAATATGTCTGTAGAGAGCTAAAAACTTCAGTTAAAAATTTGATCACCTTTTTATGTCAAATGACTAGGTAAACTTAATATGAGAGGCCATTTGTTTTGTGTGAGTCATCTCTAAGAATATATGCTATATCTAGATTTATTTCATCCTGTCAAACGTTTAAAAAATCTAAAATATGTTGAAATTAATTAGGAATTTATTCTAATCGAAAGTTAGTTAAACAGTGGTCAAACCTGTAGAAATTTGATATATTAATTTGATCTCGTTGATCGTGCTGTGATATTCGCACCCAGCGAGACCGACACTCGTTGCCATCTGCTGGACGACAGCAACCATCCGTCATCCTGCTCGTGAGGGAGAAAGACGGGTTTAGTATCCAATCCTCTGTCATGTTGACGCAGGGCCAGCGGGCAAGGCGTGTATTCCGTAGCGTGGGAACGGCACCCTGCACGAGCAGTGTACTTGATAAATTCAGTAGCGGTAGCAATTAATCCATATCGACTTACTTGATTTTATTAAAGAACATCACACCCGCAAAAACAGGGTCGACAACCCTGAGCCACGCAACGTTTTCTCTATCCGATATGCCCTTGGCCTCGCAGAATCTTTTGCTGTTTTTTCCGCCTCCGCTGCTTGTGTGAGTGGGGGCGCGTGTTTGTGTGTGTGTACGTGTGCCAAGATGCGGACGCGAGGTCCCTTTTGGCAGCGGGCATGGCGCGACGCCTGCGGTGCGGCGACTCTCTGAAACAATTCCGTAGCAAGCGCCGCCGCCGCCGCCGCCGCCGTCGTCGTCCCGTCTACCTGTTGCTCTGCTTCGCAACCGTGCTGCGCCCGGAAGGCGCTCGTCGCTTGTTTTCGGAAGCGCCTAGTCGGTTTCGTGGCGCGCCGACTCCCATCTGCTGCTGCCCCCCCCTCCCCCGTTTTCGAATCGTGCTAAATCAGTTGCAGTAATGAAAGACGTGTGGAATGAGGTGATTCAAAAGTTGTACATCGAGGTAGCGCTAATTTTGATGCTGAAGCGGATGAAAAAATCGCTAATTTTGTATGCCCAATTTGACTCGCTTAGGTTGGGTGTATCTAAGTCGACGTCCAGAATCCGACTGTCGCGTCGTCGAGACTCCCGACGTCGACTCCGGCCTTCGGCGTCCTCTTTTCACTGCGTAACATTTCACCACTTTCTCACCTAAAATTTGAGAACGCAAAGTACTGTTAGGTAGACTTACAAATACGAATATATATTTGTTAGATGCTTTATTCCTATTCTTTATAAACTAAAATATACAACTGAATTGAACGTAATATTATCACCTCTGTGATACATTTTCTGAAGCCGCCCTTGACGTTAATAGTAATAATAATAATAATAATAATAATAAATAATAATAATAATAATAATAATAATAATAATAATAATAATAATAAAATTGTCTTTATTAGTGGCGAAGCTCAGGCCATTTGGCCTGCTCTTCTGCCTAACCGCAAAACGTTGGAATCCCTAGTAACTTTCAAATCTTTTAATTTCGTATCAAATGGGCGTAGTTGGATTTTTTGATTTCATAATTGTTAATGGTTTCTATTAAAATCACCAGGCATTTTAAGATAACGTCTCAAGCCAACAAAATATTTTAATTGTCAAGTATAGATCACACCATTTCTTTTATTGGCTGAATCCAACGTAGAACGGACCATGTTGAAGAATTTAAACCGTCTTCCAGTGGACGCTGGTGGATGTGGTGATATGAACGAGAGGAGTCTTTATACCAGTCGCGGATCCAGAGGGGGGGGGCATGAGGGCCGTGCCCCCCCCCCACCGAAGGTCTAGAGTTTTCTTTTGTTACCTTCCTTTTTTTGGCAAAATTAATTTCAATGTTTATATATATATATATAAATAATTTATTTATATATATATATATAATTCTGTAATTATTTAAGCAATAATATTTTATTCTATCATATTTACGCTACAAAATATAATAACAAATGCGTATTATCTAACAAAAGTGTTCGATGATAGCTGGATTCGCCCCTACTTTATACAGCATAATTTTGTTCTCTTATTAAATATCTATTTATCGGCTGGTATTGCGAACGCAGAATATAGTACATTTCGAAGTTTCCCAGATTTGAAAGACATAAGTTAAACATTTCTCATTTGAAATATTATTGAATAGAAATCATGACTTCGTACGCTTCAGCACGTATTGAATGAATTAGCATGTGATTTACCAAATTTCCACCAATAGCACCAAGTAACCAAAATCTCTAAAAATCCGAAATACTTATTAGTTTTGCCCTATGGTTGTAGGTGATACCCTAATTGATCTCTGAAACTCGCAATCAGTCATCCCTTCCGGAGATTTCATGTCTCTCTCTTTCTCTTACATTCGCATACTCTCTTTCTCATCGACCTTTCCTCTCCACCCTTTCACGTTCCCCGGGGTGTGTCAGCCTTGAAAAATGTGCCGTCGCTTTCTTGCAAGGGCGCCGGGTGATTTATCAGAGGACAGGGCTCATATTTAAGGAACGGGACCGTTGACGCATTGCGGAACCATAAATATCGCTTCAACGCGCAATTAAATCGGGTCCTCGTCTTCCGAAACACTCGCGCGACAGTCGCTTCTTTCGCGAAAGTTCCTTGTTTGAATGAAGCTACATTGGGATAGCGTTCGCGGAGAAACAAGGAGTATCGTATTTTTTAATTTACTTAACAAAAACAGAAGAAACCTACAGTGATGTCTTCTTTTATTCCGGTTATTCTAAAAATCCGCCAAGTGCCTTTAGAGATTTACAACATGCCCGCTTCTCCGATTTTCCGACGCTTGTCGGAAGGTTTGTAAATCAGTGGGATGAGCTTCAGGAGAGTAGGTGATCAATCTATCGCTTGGCTCAAAGGATGAGGAATGGAGAAAGGATAGGGAAGGAAAGATCGTGCGCGGTCCGTGGCCCGTATTCTAAAGTGCTGCTTCGGCCATCTGGAAGAGATCAGGGAACCATTGATCAGAGGCATACAAATTCGATTCCGGCAGCAGTCGAAAAATCGGCGATGTTGAACACGTCAAGCAAATTTGCTTGACGTACCTGGCGGGGATCAAACATACAAACCCCCTTCTTCCGTCTTTTCAACATAAATGTACTCTGTTACCACATTTGATAGACATATTTTAAACTCCTCTTCCATAATAAGATAGTATGATTACCGAGTTTTTCACAAGCTATTCGTCGGTCAGACTGCTTTGCCCTAGAATGGATCATCAACAAAAATGGCCACCGCTGATGTAAGCGAAACCTTCCCCACTAGACCAGTGTCCGTCAGCCTGGAAAATAAAACTCTTTTTTAAAATTTATTTTCTTCCCGTTCGACTTTCGTCTTTCGGGGATTTTGACGGGTACAATGTTACATACACTGAATTTACGGGGCCATCCTAAGGCAAATGCGGGTCTCGGTGCTACCCTTCACTATTTTTTAAATTTCATATTTGAATAACTTGACTAAGGGAAGATTTGCATTTATTGTTTCGAGGGAAAAGGGGAAAATAAAACTCCTGTTGACGCCAGACGTGGAAGACTGCATTGTTTCTCGCATCTCAATAGTTGTTCATTGGATCAAGGAAACTTGCACGAAAAGCTTGAGATATTGGAACCAAGGCTCAGAAGAACTTCAAAATATTTCTTCTCAGATCCCAAAAATCTCTTGCGATATTCGCATCTTACAAGTTCGAGCTGCGATATAATGCGCTGGGATAGTGCTCGTAAAAAGTAACGAGTATCATCTATAAAGACTTTCATATTTTCGTAAGAAAAACATTAATCTTTGTATGTAATTTTTAGGGGAGAAAAGCCGCAATCATTGTTCAGAAACAAAACACTGAATCGTCTCACTTTTAAAATTATTTGAATGCATGTAAGGAAATTGGAGAGATGGAGATCACTGATTATATTTGTTCATATAGGCTCATGTTCCGAAAAGCTCTCGCGACATACGCTTCCTTTTTGCAATCTCGTTGCTTACGAAAAGTTTTGCGACTGGCATTGGCAAACGATGTATTTAATAGTATCCGAAAAGAATGTGTTTTAGTTCGAAATACCAGGTTGAGAAGTTTTTAAACATGGCACAAGTACTAGACACGTACTCGAATCGTTATATATAACTAGGTTAATCGAATAAATTAACTGAATGAAAGTTAGAAAAATGCTTACGAAAAACTTACTACTTAAACATCTCGGTATGTATTTGTTTCTCAGGGCCCAAGTATATATCATTATTTGTAAGATTGATATGGAGCGAGTATAAAAAGCTGCTTAAAACTGAAATACATAATTGTCTTCATTGATCTTCTCAATCCCAGCTCTTGATATCAGTCACTTCAATGTCCCATTGTGCATTTGGTTGCCAGTCTGTCAAAAAATCATAGTATTTGATAGCTCGACGCAGCTCTCAAGCACTTGTAATTGTCCTTTGACTTCTGACATTCCTGTCGTCGCTGAGACCGTCGCACTCGCGACCTGCACTTGACCCAGCACGTTATAATATAATGCTGATGGTGCACTATCTCCCGATGTGTTGCGACTTCACAGTCACTTAAAAATGAATGATGGAAGAAATATGTTTGACTCTGTTGAACTACTCTGTACCATGATCTATTTTCACCTACGAGAAAATGTCTGAGGTCAATTTCGTATTGCATAAACAAACTGCCATTACGTAAGGTAGGAAAATAATGCAGCACTTACTCTTGGAAGACACCAAGAAATGTTGGGAGAAAAATGTGGTATTAATCAATTTCAAATGATCCACTCTTTAAAAGTCGTGTTTCAAAATAGACAAGGTTCAGACAATATACAAGTATTGAGTCGGTAATGACCTCAGTGGTCGATGAGACTCTAAATAATTTTTTTAAAAGGTTAAATATATAATACTAGCTGAATGTGGCGCCGCCGACGCTGTAAACTATTTTAAAAGTATCTTCATACGTAGAAATTTCTTGCGTACTTCATTTCATTCATGCGTAACTTTGTTCAAATATGTTAATACAGTAAATGACATTGGACTTACCAAGGAATCGTAATAGCTGATAATATTACACTCGCCTTCAAACATTTCCAACATTCAATGGCCTTGTATGTTACCTCCATATGGAATATGAAGTTGTAATATTGCAATTTAAAAATTATAATAGTCGTAATAAATACTTGGAGGTATTGAAGATGCAAATAGTTAAAATTTAGTCAAGCTACACTATTTACGATTTTTGTTAAAATGCACAATAATGCACAAAGATCACCTGTAAGTTGTTCTTCTGGGTTATTCTCTAATCCTAATATGAGATCATTCTCAATTAATTTAGAAACTTCTTCCGCAAAATCATCTACAACTACATTAAATGTAGTTATAAATGATTAAGTAAATTCTTTCCTGGATTTGCTTAACACTTCCATATTTTTTTTCTCATAATTTTTGAGGAGATTAAAACTCCTCAAACCCAGTCTAATTTGTGTTCACTTCCACTTTTGCAATTGCTCTATTAATAGTTTCGTATGCGAATCTAAATAAATTTTTAAAAGACAACTGTTTTGTATGTTTATGTTAATAAGGTAATAGTTAAGTTTAATATGTATAAATTGTGGGTCACATTCATTTGAAAATCGGTATATGTATTGGTATCGGTATTTGTACACTTAGAAACTTAAAAGTGAGAAGTCGAATATAGTTCATTCATTCTCTAACATTACTCACAGTTTTGTTTTCTCCGTATTCACTTGAAATTCTTCAAATTTAATAAGTTCCAAGGCAATACTGTTCGTATATTTTGCAATTGTTTTTAAATAGACCTACAGATATAGTTCAAAATGAAATATTCGTCGGGCGTCACTTGTTTAAATTAACTTTAATTGTTCACATAAGTATGTCCACATCAGTGTTGCCAACGTCATGAAAGAAAATAATGGCGTATTGAACGAAAAAAAATGCCTTTGAATACTGGAGTTTAATCAACGCCACTTACATAGATCTATTTAGGTGGCAATGGTTTAATTCCTTCATACTCACGGATATGGCAGCACCAAGACACGCAAAAACACGTTTTTGGAAATTTATTTTGTTGAAAAGGTTAAGAGCAGAGAACTCGAGTGGTGGATACGATTTTAACAATGATTTATTGACTTGATCTACATTGTATAGCGTACCGACAAAAGACTGACGAAAGGAAAGAAAAGGAACGTGCATATTTGATTAAGTTAGGGTTGCCAACTATTGATAATAAAATGAATGTGGGAAATTATGATTTCTAACATATTTTAATCTTCCGGTCGGTCCCGAAAGCAAATTATCAGTTCCCCATCAGGAAACCGAGACGTGTCTAATGTCACCTCTTATGTCTCGATTGGTGCACGGGAAGTGGTCTAACCGTGAGAGACAGAACCGATTTTCTCCACGCACGCACACGAGTTGTTTGCTCAAATACTAAATAGGGATTCTACCGAACGCAGATAATGATTAAAATGTGTAAAATTGTTAGCGTTCCTTACTGATAAATACATTTTCACGTAATATGATTTTTACAATTGAATATTGTGCTTCCTTTAACTTAATTTAAACGAGTAGGTATGAAACGAGTATGTTCGTTATAAATGTCGTTACAAGATTAATTGTATTCATATTATTTAGTAGCTAATTTATAGCAGTTGCTTGAATGTTTTATAATTAGTTACAGTTTAATTGAAAATTTTGACAATTTTAATTGAAAATATTAATGTAGATTTAAAGAATCATATTGAAATTATTGTTTAATATATAATTTTCGAATTGAATAAATCGATTTTAAAATCTTTAATTTAATCGTTGATAACTGGAAGAAATGCTCTGACTCTATCGAATTACATAATTTCCTTTTTGTTTAGATCTTGTAATGTAGTTGTGAGAAACATTTACCGACGTACGAAAACGTATTAGAATAGTATAGCTTAATGCCAAAATGAGAATAATTTTGGAGTATCCCACAAACTTGTTATAAAAGATGCCCGTCTCATTGTCCGATCTCGGTTGTCTGGAGGGGAGTGGGTGTCAAAATTGGCGAGATGATGATGATGGTAGATGACAAGTAAGGCAATAAGAAATAAATCTCCAGGAGTTTAGGTAAACACTCAATAGGGATCCCAACAGACCTATAACAGAAGTTTGCTTCCTAACTCAATGCATTTGCAGTATGAGCTGAAAACTATCAGAGAAAATCATTTATTACATTACACTGTACTTAAAATTTACGCTGATGGAAATGTTTTTACGATCAATTAAAGTCGCCCTCGTCCCCAAACTCACGGTGGTGGAAAAATTTAAACGCTTAATTCCTAATGTAATACGAGTGTAGTGGCCCTCATTTAAGCATCTTTTGTCTTCTGTCCATTCGCTTCAAGAAAAACCCTTTTCACGATCTTTGTCCTTTGTGTTTTTCAAGAAAAGGTCATCGCGGCCGTAATGCGGTTCTCTGGGCTCCTCTCTCAAGCGAACTGCCTGCGCCCCGCGCACAATATCATCTGCAGAACAATTGCCGTTTAAGTATTCAAATTTCCAGACCTTGTTCGAAAGAGAAAGTTCTCCACGAAAACGATGTTGAATGCTCTGAAGTTGCTCCCAGCGGGCTCCTCGATACTAGGGAGCTCGGAGGGTGGGAGGGACGGAGGGAGGAAGTCTACAGGGATGAAAGGGACTGGAACACGTTGCAGTGGTGGAAATGATGTCTCATAAGTAACGTATTGGAACGTAGTGGAAAGCTCCAGCTTCATTTTTTCTCATTGGATTCAAATATTTTTTTTAATTTAATGTTTTGTTTTTAGGTTCATTTGAGACAAAACGTTCTTGGAATTAGAAAGGTAATGTCGAAATAATCATATCAACTTATAAATGAAGATAATGTATATCACAGATAAATTCACAACAATAAAGTGTCGTAAATAAAATAAATCTTCTGTGGAATGTGAATATTAGGTACCAAGGATAATTTGTTTTCACTCGGATAAAAGTAATTCTGTTAAAAGCAATTTCCTTCAGAATGAATAATGGTTCACGCAATGGTCGTGCATCTGCCTTTCAATATTGGAAGGGTCAGGCAACACTATAATTTTACTTCTTTTCAAAGACGTTACATATTACTTTCTCGAACTTCTATGTAATTGCAGTAAGGCACCCAATTTGTCGCCGAAAAAGTTATGTTCAATTCAACATGATTCAAATGTCACAAAATGGACATGAATTATTTTTTGTGTCCGTATGTTAAATGTTACGGATTAAAATACGGATGTATTCATTATAGACAGATGATTGTAGATTATTATTTTATTTGGAATTGACTGTCTTCAATGAATAGGTACATTAATCCATCATAAATGGTCATGTGTTTACCACTAATATTGGATGTACCATATACAGCAACGGCATCCGCCTTATTGTAAATTTAAAAAAAAACACTTGTTCTTTTGACCTCGACCACAGTAGAATTGCAGTCAAGCAATGAAATACTTTCTCAAAAGATTCTGCGAAGTAATTCACGGATTTCGTAATCTTTAGTAAATCGGTTTGATACGGTCAAGACTACGCAACGCTCTACTAAATCATAACATAGATACACAAATCCTTATTGGTTGTTTAACACTAGTGGTTGGGATGTTGATCCACGTCTATCTAAGGATTATTTATTACTCAGAGGTGACAGGTGACTGAACAAAAAGTGTGCCAAATACTAACACATTTAAAGTGTGCCAAATACAAATACATTTATTGGGGCCGTGACAAGGAAACTTTAGTTATTTTCGATATATTAGAACTAGTTATTTTCGGTATATTAAATATTTTTGTAGTTCCACACACAATGTTCGATTACGCGTTTGAGAATGCTGTATCGAAAATTCCAGATAGAGCTCTCCTATATGTTGTGATCATTTATTTTTCTAACGTCGTTGGAATGTCTGATCATGTTCATTTTTTATCTTAGAAACTTTACTTGCCAAAATTATTGATGATAATTTTGTTTATTCCATAATATCTAATGTTTGAATACTTTATAATTAAACAATTATTGTGGATAATTATGACAATGTATAATTTGTATTACTTCCTGCTGTAAATGCTTTAGAAAAATAGCTGTAGGTGCAAAAGTACCAGCTGATGGTCATGGAATTATCCCATCTCTATGCGACCGAAAATAAAATATTTTTATCTCACTCAACTCACAAAATTTGTTTCTGTCCCCCTTTGACTTTCACTGCCTATTGGGAACAACTTAGAATTCCACATTGTCTGTTTTTCTTCAAAATAAGTTGAAATTCCTGTAAATTATTTCTAGAGGTAGTAGTATGAAAATACTTAAATATTATTTATGTTTTGGATGGTGGGGTTCATGTAGATATTCTTGTAAAATTCACAATTACAAAATTATTTTGAAAAACTTAAAAAAATTCACAATTAGTTCAAAAATAAAATTCTGATTGCTAGTGCACTTGTACAGTTAATTAAACTTAAATAATCATAAACTGAACGTTAATTAACTTCCATTTTAAATAGATTGCTTCAATCTGCACAAAAATAAATATCCGAGTAGTGTTTTTAAATATCACTGCGCCCAGGAACCAGTGATATTTAAACCACACGTTCTACAGATATCGTTCGTGTCTTTCACTCCAACATAATCTACCATTGGATCACTTGCTCATTGGGCTAACTCATGCATTTCTGCGTACAGAACAATTTGCAGGAAGCATCATGGAACTCTAGGAGCGCAGAGGAACAGTTAGTACGCATCAACACCCGCGCGAGATATAAATGCACACGTGTGCTCAGTTAAAAAAGTATTAATGATGCCATTTAATACATGGCGAGTTTTGACATAGCCCGTCCGATAATACACGCACCGAGTCCCTAACGTCATTACATATTTGATTGATTGACATCCGCTCTTTCCAGTGATCGTTTATTTATCCATTAATCCACTCAACGTGATGCATTAGATTAATTGAATACGCTTGTTTTATCACATACAATTTTTGATGCCCATCCAAGCATTCATTAGTATCTGAACTGTTATGTTGGTTACATGGAAAATCATCCGTTACGAAAAAATCCAACCTTTAATTTTGGTACACATCGTTTTTCAGGTCAGTTTAGAGTTATTATTTAACTAAACACTGGTTTATATTTGTTCGTCTTTTCCGTGAAGAAACCCGTCGATTGGGCCGCATAAACTCTTGAGCTGTTTAATTCTTTCATTAAAATATTAACGAGCCTTAATAAACATGCTTTCCGTCAGTTTAAGAATGTTTCGTCAGAAAATTCTCGTCGCACTTTTTTGAAGCAGCATCAAAGTATGAAAATTGTTTTTTTCCGTGGAAAGTGAAATGCAAGGCCATTGTTGTTCGGATTGGACGAAACATATTACGATCTTATTGACATCAGAAGTACATTTTCACTATGTTGAGCTTATACCTAACTGCCTCTTTGTATGGTAAACCAAAGCAGTAATACTTCATTAGGACCATTTGCAATTTGTGCGTGTTTTCAGAAGGTAATCTAAACACAGCATTTTCCCCCATTTTTTCCTCATTGTAGTTTAAAAGTAATTAGTGAATTGTACTTCCGCTATTTTCCGTTATAGGAACATTGCATTTCGGAATATTTACTTACGTCTTGCGTCGTTCTGCTAAAATGTCTCTGTACCGGAAATGAAACACGCATCTCGGAGGCGCTGTGTCGAGGAACAAAGTCGAGGCGAAGCGAAATGCGGGCGGCTTCGTAGTATAAACTCATTGCGAGGTGTAGACCTCATAAGGCAAATCCCCCCTCGCGAGCCCCCAGGGGAAGGGGCGCGAGGAGCGACCCTGGTGGCCGGAAATTGCGAGGGCTGCGGCCGCGGACAGCCCAGCGCGGTGTGGACCCTGTCTCTCACTTGCATCTCTTCCGTACGCCGCGACGAGATGCAGGTGTAGCGGCACACAGGGTCAAGTCTTGATTCACGCCGCGGCGGCAGTGAATCTGTCGCCGCAGCTACCTGCTTAATTGACGAACTATGGAGAGTTTCTTTCGTTCGGGTATGCCGCTGCTGCTATGTGCGTCATTGTTAGCGGAGCGTTTCCCTGGTGTCGATTATGAATTGTTGCTGGCTGCTTCCTGTTTCATTGTTCGCTCGTCCGGGAGTCTACCTTGTTTTGATTGTAAACCTGTCGCTGCTTTTACCTGCGGTACTTGTTGCAAAACGGGACGTCTGCCTTGTGTCGATTGTGAATTGTTGCTGCTACCTGCTTCATTGTTCACTCAATGGGATGTCTGCTTCGAGTCTGCTGTAAATCTGTCGCCGCTGCCATCTGATTCGTTGTTCACAAGACCAGTAGAATGCGTTACACCGGCTGTAAATATACCAGCACTGCTACCTGCTTCGTGGCTCAACGGGGGAGACTGCTTCGGATCGGTGTTTGCAGTAGTTACCTGCTTCATTGTTCGCATGGCGTAGAGTCTGCCTCGCGCGGATTTTTAATTATGTCGCTCTTGGTATCTCCTTCATTGTTAGCTCAAAGGGGAACAATGCGACTGTGGCAGATTTCATCCGGCACGAAACAGGCTCTTCAAGCGAGGTTTGTCCGTGTGCAGGGCCATCAAGTCGCCTCCCACTTCGGTTTCTAAATAGGACCTCCCAAGTTACTATTACTACTTAATCTCCAACCTCATCTTTTCTGGCATGTATGACATCGGGCAGATCAGGAGTTTTCACTGTACCAGATCTATCTCTTTGCACATCGTAGGCTGTTCAGGGATTAAGGAACCTTTACAGAAATTTTATTTCTAGATAAGTCATGTGTTTACCTCGATACATCATGTCACACTTTTCAATTGTTAATGGCTCCAAACTAAATATCACAATACGTCATTAAAGATTATTAATAAAATCGGTTTTCATTATTATTCAGTTTTAATTATATTTTATAATGAAATTTCATTCTAAATATAGTTCAAAATGAAGTAATAAAATACAGTATACCTCTAACAAAAGTTAAAATTTTACTAGCCCGTACTTTGTCAGTCGTATAGTATATTAATTATAAATTGTCAGACGGTTCGGTGATAAATCATTCTCTAACAACATTATTTCGTTCAACATTACTTCTCTGAAAGAACCATATCGTCTACGTATGAATTTATCAGCTGAAGAGAACAGATTATTTAAAAAAAAAACATTAAGAGACAATATTTTTAAAAGAAACCAAGTTAAATACAGTAATGAATTGGGAAGTCGGCATGCCTATCAAATCCTTTCTACAGCATCACCCCGCGCAATGTTTGTAACACAAAACGTGGAGCGCCGAAGTTCCAGACGAGGAATCGCAATTCTTCAATAGCAAGAATCTTGGCAGGTTCTGTGAATGTTGCGTCTCCTCATTCCGTAACTTTTCCTCGATGCCTCCTACCCGCTGACCCCAACTCACTTATCTCTTGGCTTACCAGTCCATTCAAAATGACACTCATTACAATTTAATTGTTGGTCAACTTTACTACATGCCCGTCTTTCCGTATCTTTGTCCCACGGGGTGCTTCTCAATTACTCGTATTTTCTTCCCACCACAGTTGCTAGATTTTCTTGTCCCACTTTAATAGAACATCGTCCACTTTTTCGTGCACATCTTCTTTCATTCGTACGCTACATAATAATCTAACGCCTTCACGTTTCCTTTATCTTCCTTTTACGTGGGTTCCCTTTGCGCAGCTCTCGCCACTCCTAATCCTCTGACAGCCCCACTCTCATCCGCCCCTCCTTCCACCGCCCCCGCGTCGTATTACTCCGCATCCTTTTCCCGCCTCAGCCCGCGCCGTGACCCGCTGCCTTTGCGTCTGAACCACCGCGGGCCTAATGGGGAACGCCAAGGCAGAAGCCGCGAGGCCGGCCGGCCGGCCGGCGGGTGGGCGCTGGGCGAGTGCGGGGCCGAGATGGCGGCGGCGGCGGTGGGCGTGGGCGTGGCGGCGCCGGCGCCAACTCGCCAGTAATTCCCTGCATAATTAACTCGTAGTTTTACGACGCGCGCCGCCCGCAGAGGCCGCCGCTGCCGGTGACGCGGGGCGCGCGTTAATATTGCACGCGTCGTGCGCTCCGCGCTCGTGGCCGCGGCCGTGCAAGTGAGCTGCGAACCGCGGGGCGCCCCTCCCCGCCCCGCCCCGCCCCGCCTCTCCTCGCACCGCCCACCCCTCTCCGCCCCGCCCCATCCACTCGTTGCTCCCCCGCCCTTCCCCTCCCCACCCCGCCCCTCTCCGCCCCGCCCCTCCCCGTCCCGCCTCGCCTCTCCTCGCACCGCCCCACCCCTCTCCGCCCCGCCCCTCCCCGCCCCGCCACGCCCCTCTCCGCCCCGCCCCATCCTCTCGTTGCTCCCCCGCCCTTCCCCTCCCCGCCTCGCCCCTCTCCGCCCACGCCCCACCCCTCGCTGCTCACCCGCCCCTCCCCGTCCCGCCTCGCCCCGCCTCTCCTCGCACCGCCCCACCCCTCTCCGCCCCGCCACCCACCCCTCTCCGCCCCGCCCCACCCACTCTCCGCCCCGCCCCACCCCTCTCCGCCCCGCCCCACCCCTCTCCGCCCCGCCCCACCCCTCTCCGCCCCGCCCCACCCCTCTCCGCTCCGCCCCGCCCTCGTTGCTCCCCCGCCCCTCCCCTCCCGCCCCGACACGCACACAGCTGCCTCGCGCGTTTTCTTGTGTCCTGATAGCGGCCTGCTCCTGGTGGGGAAGCTCTTCAGCCGGAGTTGTTCGGCTTGACATTTTTGACAGTTTTCAGCTCACCCTGTGGTTGTCGCACTTTTGGGTGCCTGAGGGTAGTCCATTTCTGATTTTAGTTTTCTTGCTGATTTTCTTTGAAATTTTGACTGCATGTAAGAAGTGATGATATGTCGCTCTCTAACAAGTCATTTTCCCGGTGTCGTGCTCCGGTGTTGTATTATTAGGATTCTTTTGATAGCGAGTACATTTTCACAGTTGCCTCGTTCCTCCGTGCTGTCTCGTGACCCCCGTGCTGCCCGTTGCTGCCCTATGTCGTCCGTTGCACCCCTATGCCATCCAGTCAGCCCCATGCCAGCCAACGCCGCCCTATACCGTTCTGGTCCAAGCCGTGTTGCCTTACATAGAGGAATTACTCTAAGAAGGGACCGCTTTGATAGGTCGGGAAACAAATGAACGTCATGCAGCACGATGACATTGCAAGAGATAGTGATGAAGTCATTTACAAATGAGTTAAATGGAAACGAAAGGACTGACCAAATGAGTGCATGGACGTAACTTGCGGTTATATTGCTAACCATGGCCAAGCAGTAGCTGTCAAAGTGGTCCCTTCTTACTTTAATCTCTCACCAGTTGCTGCTGTCGAGTGTCTGTCCACGCTGCTCCCTCCCCCCGGACCCACCCATGTCCGTCCCACCGTGCCCCAACTTTCCCTCATCGCACCTTCTCGTCTCATGCTGACCGTCGTTCCCAGTTTTGCGCCAATCTTTTATATCCTTTCCTGTTCCGGTAAAGGTTCACAGTTCGCTTGTACCGTCTCGTTTCTCCCCGGCCGGTCTTGTACTGCCTCTCCTCGCCCCGTCCCGTGACACTCATCCCTTTCCATACCCAGCCTCACCTTGTCCCTCGCCTTGCCTCACCCGATCCCGGTGGGTGAGCGACCAGCCTCGCGTGCTGACCCTCACCCGCGCTCCCCAGTAGGGGAAGGTTAATACATAAACAGACTATGGTGCGATTTTTCTAACTCTGCCCCTCAAGCCCCTTTGGCTACGATGGAATATCACACGGCATTTCGCGTCTTTCTCCGTCACAACGCACCGCTAGAAGTCGCATGATCCCAAGCACTGCTTGATACATGCGATATCTGGCGGCATGTCTGAGAACGTCGCGAAATATCGTGACATATTCTATCGTGAAGACAGGCCTCGAGGGGCAAAGTTAGAAAAACCGCAGTAAAAGTACGTGCAATAGAACCCCATTGGATTCGGTCTTTCTATATTTATTTTTCTACAAAAATGCACAGTGGTTCATAAACACCTAGTTATTTTACAAACGATACAGAAAAATAAAGAATTTAATTCAGATTTTAAAATAGGTAATTAATTTTGGAAAAATACAATACGTAAATGTAGACGGAAACTATTTTAAAATAGCTATTATATTATTTGAATATTAACTTCGTTAATTGGAAGATTCTTTTTTATTTTAATATTAATTTCGGTTATACGTGTTCTGTATTCCAATATTAATGGGGGTTATGTAATTTGGCCATTAGGGTTGCTGAAGTTGTTAATCCGGCCCTGCTCTCTGGTAACGCCAGTGGTCGCGATCGCACGCAATGGGCCTCGTGTGCAATGGGACTCGTGAGTAGTGGAGTCCTCTGGAGTAGTGGTCTTTCTGGCGCGCGTGGTGTCTGTGTTATGGAGATTGGATTGTTACGGTCGATGGATTTGTCAAAATGAGGGAGTGGGCTCTTGCTCAGTGAATGAGATTTCACCGTGATGTCTATGTCATGAACATTTTTATCATTTCAATGTGGATAGAGAGACATTCCACATTTAATATTAATATACAAACAGTTTTTGGTGTCGTTTTAGAAATTTAATAACAGATATATATGTGATGACTAATAATTGAAACAGCTCTTGAATTCTTGACCTCACTATTAATTCTAGGAATGGTTAATGGTTGTAGGATATTTCATTGAAAAAACTCCCAATTTGCCAACGTTTTGGAACTTCATTTTTTCCTCATCAGAATTTGTTGCGGTTGAATATTAAATAGCATAATGCATTGGATGATTTGTATTACGCACTTCAATATTCAACCTTCGAAAGCACTGATGATTGAACAATATGGTTCCGAATCGTTGGCAAACTAGGAGTTTTTTTCAATGAAATGACAAACAACCATTAACCATTCCTAGGATATCTGAAACTGATAAATATTCAAAATACATACAAAATTTTAAACAATTTTCGACTAATATTTGCCTCTCCCAATCCATTGCCGTCCCCTTTGCATTGATTTTCTCCTCTTTTACATTTTTTCTCCAATGAAATCTTTTGGAGTTTGAATGCTTATTCCAGTATTTTTTCTAAATTACATTTCTAGGTGGAGTGTATGTTTGAGATTACTTGAATGCTTTTTTAAATTTCTTTTTCCTTCAAATTCTTCTGAATGCAGGCTACAGTGAGTTTGTTATTATTTGTTTTGAAATTCTGGAATGTCTTGAATTTGATTAATAATGAACTCGTGATATCACTTCATAATTTTCTCCTATTTTACTGTTGTTCTTTTTTTCATTCAATATTCCCTCCTGTGTGAAAAATCCTCCAAACCATGTGTTCATTTTGAACTATGAATATGTATAAGGAACAAAATAAATCGGGGTAAGCTGTACATAATATCTTCATAGTAAAAGTTGTCGAAAAAGACTTGAAAAATTCAGAATGGCATGCCAACAAAGGTTTCCTATGTGATTTGAATGTTAAACTTTCATCAGTGCTGGCGTACATGAGAATTGTTTGTCTTCTCAATATGTAATGAACAAGGAAGATCTCCCGAAGAGGGCTCTTTTCTGAGCGAGCTTTGAGTTCCCAGCCGCAACAAAAACATCTAGCCCCTTTCATACGTTTCGTGTACGCGCTACGCGCACAATAGACAATGGAAGCTGAGAATCGATACTTCGCGGCGGAGCAACATTTG
Organism: Acheta domesticus; assembly: GCA_031308135.1. NCBI lineage: Eukaryota > Metazoa > Arthropoda > Insecta > Orthoptera > Gryllidae > Acheta > Acheta domesticus. The sequence continues at coordinate 21,625,362 of JAHLJT010009436.1, read as the reverse complement.
CCGCCCCGTCCACTGTATTCTGCACGAGCTACATGTGTTGAAGCCTTTGTTCCCGCTTGTGGTAGTGTGTGAGCAACCACGTATACAGGCTGCCTTAATTTGAGCCGCTGTGGATGGCTTCTATTCATCGATCGAGTTATTAATCACTGTTCGTGAATGTGTGACGAGCAGGAGAGATTCAGGAATAGAGAATGATTTGGGTTCCGGAACCCTTAATTAAAGGCTGTTCCTGCCGAGTGGCTTTTGTTTTCGTTTGAATTTCTGTGATGCTAGTTCGAGCAATTTGTCCTACTAGCTCTCTCATTTTTCATTTGTTTCTATTGTTTAGATTCAGTAGTTTGTTTTCATTTATCGAGTAAATCGTAAATCAAAATTTTGAAGTTGGTTGACGAATGTATATTTTTCTCAAACTATCTCAAACAAGCTTTTTGATGAAAATGAAAAATTGGCATCTACGCCAAAATATTTTGTTTTACGAAAATATCCTTCCATTCTCTCATTGTGTAAAAATGTATGCCCCATCGGCATTTCGGCCGTTGAAAATTGCATTTTGCCTAAAATAACTATTTCCAACAGATAGAAAAATCTAGAAATAAAGACATTTTAAAATGTTTTCATTCCTTCTTTCCCTGAGGTTTCCAGCAACCATGACGACTGAAACATTGGTATATTTACACAACTAGAGGTAGTGAATATGATTTTAGTGTGATTTCTACATTTCAGGAGCACATTATATCATATGAAGAGGTTAATCGCGTCTAGTCTGCTTAAGGTAGGTCAAGAATGCCTTGAGAAATTTTCTTTTTAGAGGTTTCCGATGAAAATTATTTTTCAATGTTGAAGTGGATTGCTGACAGTATTAACCCTTAACTGGTATCATGGATTTTGGTTACGTAAACGGTATTGTCGGGTCAGCGGAGACCCAGAAATTAATTTTGTATTTTGGCATATTAATTCTTACTTGATGAAACTAGAAATGGATATACATCGTAAAACAACTTTCCTCAAGAATTGTAACTGAAAGACGTCTTCAATTAAATTCATTTTGTGTGTCTAAAGCACCATATTTCTGAATTCGTATATATTTACATGGGTTAGATTAGATCAATTTGAAAAGGGATTCAATTTTCAAAATACTAGAAATGTTTCATTGGTATGGATCAAAATGAAGAGCTAACACTTGTATAAACATAATAGGGAGAGAAAAATACAAGAATGCTACTTAATTCATAAAATTTGCAAGCATGCAAAAGTGGTATACAGCAAATGTTTAATTTTTTGTCTGTTTATAATTAGCCTAATTATTATGCAGTTATGGACTGGATGTAACTTATTCAGACTCTATGCACTCATCACAATACACTTTTACTAAACTGTGGGTTTAGCAAACAGTTTTGTTGCACTTTGTTGTCCTTTGATGACGGACAAAGAGAGGAGCGCTTCCGTTTCTTCGGCTCGTCACCCTCAACATTTTCACTGCCTGAATCATGATCTCTGTCTATTGTTGAAGCGTCACTGAGATCACTATCTACCTCTGCAAGCCACTGTTCAATTTGTACAGAATGTCCTTCATATTCCATTGTTGAGAAAACAGACTGATTTTCACACTATAATTAAAAGACTAACGTCAACGGTATCGTCGGGTTTCCACTGACCCGGAACACACCCTGCAAGGACAAATCAACTTCCTTTCATGAATTCTAAAACACCACTACCCATAAGTATAGAGTGTAGGGATTAGGTGGCAGTACAGGCAAATTGCGGCAAAATTGCAAGGTTTAAACAAAAAAGAAACTCTTCTGGGTCAAATGTGACCCGACGATACCAGTTAAGGGTTAAGACAAATTTTGCTGTAGAATATTAAGTACAATGTTCTGTGGAAGAGGGTGATGCCGATTTGTTGGTGAAGCTGGGACATTTGTATAAATCAAAGTACGTTATTGATTATTGTGAGGATTTTCTATTAGAAGGTTTGCATTTTGAGAATATTAGTTTTGGATACTGCACCCAAACGAGATTCATGGCTTTGTATTGGATAATAATAATGTTTTGGTAGAAGCGCATGGATGGATGTAATTGAAATGGGGATGAGTTCTTGTAGTGTCTTGTGAAATTATGTGCAAAGTACTTGCTCTCCACGTTAGTTGTTCAAATAATACTTTAAGGTATTTGTTGGTGTTGATTGCGGACCTTCGTGCTATGTTGACGTCACAAGGCAGACGTAAGGAGGAGTTTCGATAAATTCGTACATTATATCATAACTACGGTGCTGATTTTAATGAAAGTCATTATTTTCACTTTAGAACCGTGCTGTTTAGTGTAGATATTAATTTGTTATGACAAAAGAAAATGACCCATTTTTGTCATTTTGTACCTTTTCCCGTCATTTTTAAAGTATTTTTGCTGATTTCATTGATTTTATATCATTTTAGTGGTACTACTTGCTTCCAATAATATTTACGAGATGCAACAAAGGTTCTCCACAGGATTCCTAGTTAGTCTCTTCTTCTTAGCTCAGAAATTGTAATGTCAGCGTTTATGAACGTGTAGTCTAAGGTTCCTGTTACACAATATCAGCGCCATTGTCAGTTCGCCCGATTTCGGGATAACACAAGACAGACATTTCCTGGTAAAGAACAGTCCAAACCAAAAGTTTGCAAGCTGAGTTCACTTCAACGAAAGAAAGAAGCTCCGGTAACATACCTAACAGCTTAAGTTGTTCGTGTGAACTTGTTTTAATCACATTTTTACATCATTTTTCTTTGCTTTTAGGGAATTTAAAAAAATTGTCAGAACACTTTATTGAAAATTTTTGGCGAGATTTTCGGTCATCACAATTTTTATTAAAACCATTTATATTGCCAGACTTTTCTCTTCGTGTTTATTCACTTTTATATTTTGAATTACACATCTTAACGTTTCCCCTTTCTATGTAATTTAGTAGATAAATTCCCTCTCCCCTCTCTCACACTCTCTCTTCCTTATGCGCACACACACACACACACACACACACGATTACTCAATTACGTACTAGGATAAAATAAATTGTATATGGGCGCCAATACTCACAACGCTGAACAGCCTTTAATCTTCCATCAAACGAAATAAAAAAAAACAGAGTATGTGGAAAAGTATTTCCAGCGAGAAAATTCATGCTAACCGCCCTTTGTTAAGACAGACAAAAGCGAATTCGGAATTATGGATTTACCTAACAGCAGAATTTTCGTCCATTAAATTAAAATCATAAACTCAAAGCATATTTAATTAAATCGTAATATCTAATTTCGTCAGCTTTTGGCCAAGAATTTCTCGAAAAAGAAAGCGAGAGCCGTGCCGCTAGCAATATCAGATTCCGCGCCGCTGCTATTATGACGGACAAAACACAGTCCGCGTCGCAAGGCGTTCTCCGGTGCGTTTTAGAGCTTCGCGTTACAAATACTCCCGCTGCCAGAGCCGTGCCGGGGCGCGCCAAGATAACGAAGACGCTTTGAGCTCGCATTCGCTTAATGGCATCAGAAATAATACCCGGCCATTACGGGGCGGGGAGGGCGGAGGTCGTAATTTCGCCAGAGGCCACCCCTCTTCGATGGCGCGCGCAGATACGCACGGATATCCCCCCCCCCCGCCAGTAAGGGATGTCGGCGCGGAGGGGAGGGGTACGGTGCGTGCAGTTGGGGAGGGTGCGCGATATATGACGCCGAATATTATGATCTCCGGCGGAGGAGCACTTCCTGGAAGGATTTGAAAAAATAAGCAAGTTTAGTATTAACAACAATGAAAACAGGGATATCTGTGAATCATACTTCAACTAATCTGAACATTCTCTTAGAGTCTAAACATATTAAGAAGAACAATATTTTTGAAGATTTTGCTTATCGAAATGTATTTTAAAATATCATAAAACGTTAAAACTAGTACATTATTTTTTTTTTCATTAAGACGAGTGTCAGTTTTACCGAAAAAGCACAAATCCCATAGATGTTCTGAAGCAGAAACAAAGTATACAAAACTTTCTCGTGCTTTGACAAAGACATTTTCTGTAATTCATTTTCACTGCTGGAGACAGGTTGTAAACAGGTCTGTCATTGTTTTATAGTTTGGAAATCAAATGAAAAAAAAACTTTTTAGATTGCAGGTGTGTCGTAACTATGCCTTGTCCTTTGGTGTGCATGCAGTTGATTTGCATATGAGGTGTGAGAAGCCTCGTGACTGCTAGGATGTCTCAAACACATAGGTGCCTCATTTTTGTCAATATACCTTTCCAGCTATTTACCATTCAGCTAATGGTTGAACCTAGTCCCTGTGTTGTAATAAAATATCATTGGCTCAGGAATGAGCTCAGCGCTTTTGCCCTAGACGCATTAAAGGAGAGCGAAGACGTTGGCGACGTGGAAAATACCTCTCGAAGAAATGGCATAGCTTCTCGTAGGTTCTTTGTTCATGCTGGTAAGGCGAAGGCCATTTGCTATGGGCGGCTGCGGAAGATGTTACTACAAAAAAAGCATTTCGCGTTTCAAATGCGATGACGAATATAAGCACTCCTAATAGGATCAAAGTTTGTTTTTGTTTCATTCACGATTTTGATAAAATAAAATGTTTTGTTCTCCGAACCTTCCTGTGGCGGCGCGTGCTCTTAATCACTGGGGGTTCACAAGGATTAGAATCTTAAAACTCAGGGACGCCAATAGTCTAAGATGATATAAGCAACAACAAAAATGTAATTTGAAAAATAGTTATGATATAGATTGTGAAATATATACTTATAATTAAAATAAATTGTTTTTGGAAGACAAATAATAGGTTTTTTACAAACTTTCAATAAAACACCTGTTAATGTCGTACATAAATCAACAGCAGTGTTGCTTGTACTGGAAGTCCATTCTTGTTTCTTTCTGTTTTGTTTCTGTCCGCGAATATATCGATTAATTTTGCATTGAAATCTCTAATTTCATTTATGATGTCCTTTTAAACAAATAACTAGGCAAGGGCAGTCAGTCTTTTTTCACTCATTGTACTTTATTCACATGTGTATTCGATCACATGAGGTATTCAGATTCGCGAATTTACTAAAAATGGAGTACTATTATCTTTCTTGATAACTGGATTTAATAAGAAAATAAACACAGACGTACACATTCGCGTTACCGCAACGTCATAACTGACATCCCCTCATAGCACGAATTCACTAACGTCAAGTAGACCACACCAAACTAGCACTGGCCCCACACTGTCTACCGCAGCATAAGATATAAACATTTTACAGCATACTTTTTAAACATTTGTCACAGCTAACAGAATAGTAAACCTTTGAATATAACTTTGAAGTAAAGAATTACAAACTTTCAAAGATAAAGAAAATATTTGTTCAATACGTTAAACTCACATTTCTTTAAATATTTAAATATAGTTCATACCATATTTTGAAAAAGATACAAATAATTTTAAATAATATAAATAATTAACAATGTTTATAAATCACAGAAATATGGTACTTAATTGGCACGAGTTTCCGTTCGGCGAAGAAAGCTTTGGATTCCCCTGAGGCTCTGTCTTTCTTGACAAAGAAGCCTTTGTGGCGGTCGTGGCATTTCGTCGCCTTTTGGTGGTCTTCGGATTACGCGCAGGCGGCGTGGAGACCGGCGCTCGAGACGCACCTTCCCCTCTTGGCTCCCGCCTCACCTCGCGCGCATCTTACGCCGCTGGGGGGTTCTCCAAGGCGTACTGAACCTCCTCCGCTACGCGGAGGCATGACGCGGCGCATCAGACCTGCGCGATGGCAACTGAATATTTGATAGGATTCATAGCCGAAGAGTCCCACTAAAGACAAGAAAAACACGCATTAACTCTTCATTTAGCTGACATAAAAAATTCTGATCTTATGGAATTTTAGGAGGGTTCACTGAACCACTGAACCCCCTGCAGGGGCCGCCACTAAACCCTTCTAATCTTTCGTTTACCTGTTGGCTATTCTGGGCTAATTGTTGGTTAACGTTTTGATTTAAATGAGTTACAAAAGTAACATTATTTTTTTATTAACTTGGTATTCATTTGTGACAAATTCTGTGAGTTGGGGGAGTTATTTGACATTTGGTGGGGGGATGTTCATTGACTAGGAGCACTTTGAATAGTTTCGGTTGAAACAACTGTTTCCTATTCCGTGGGTTGGTCGCTGGGACCTACCGCTCCCTCCTCGTTGCATATCTGCCTCACTACTTGAGGCTGATCGCTGATTGGTTGTTCATTAATGACGATGGATTCCGATTGGTTACTTTGTCCCTACCATGCCGGGAGAGGCCGGATTTTTAAGTTGAGGAAATGCTGATTATAATGAATTTTCTTCTTGCGTATGTGCGGCACGATTTTCACGAGCAAATCTTAGTTTTTAAAGTTGCATTATAGGCGCATTTATAGCTTCAAGTGTGTTGGGCATTCTTTAAAACTGGTGAGATGGGTTTCTGCACAGTTAGCATATTTGGGTTACGTATGTCATTTATCCTGATGTTAATTAGTTCCACTGTGCTGGCCTGCACACTCCGTGCGGCGTGTTTGGCGTCTACAGCCAATTTTCGTGTGTTCTCACAGAGGGATTCATTCATTGTCATTCGGCTCTTTGAATTGAATTTTAAAGTAGTGTAAATATTTTAACTTCCTAAGTTCAGATATTTGCGAGTAATTAATTTCTATGGAGTTCAGTCCCAGTGGAAAGTATTGAGGGCAATTTTCCTTTTAAGTTCCCCTACGTGGTGAACCGCTGCACCTGATTCTTGTATTTCTGATCTGATGTCTTGGACGTTCATATTGGGATCTAAAAATATAATGAAGAGTGTTCTTCTTCTATCATTTGTGGCTGTACAAGATTTAATGTCAAATTCAATGTCCAATTTTGTGTTTTTAAGTAGTTTGTCAATAGTTTAATGGTCTTCCGCAGGGCTAGGTTTCAGAAGGAGCGAGTGGGCGTTTAAATGAGCAAAAATTGGCTTTGACAGAAGTTTTGTAGGTATTTTATAAGACCTACTGGGTCTACAATAGTTGCCTTTTCGTTGAAGAAGCCCCCAATTGAGGGGTATTTACTCATAGGGATCCTTATTCGTAATTGCTGTAGTTTTTGTTAGTTGTTAAATTATTATACTATTTACATATGTTACTATTTACACTTAATACGTACTTACATTATTTACACTATATACACTATTTACATTATTTGTTTTGCTACGTTGTTCATCTGATTAGTTTCCGGAGAGTTTACTTATAAACGTGGATCAATTGGTAACGTGCTATATCTATATCTTTTTTTCGGTATCATTCAATAAATCTTGGAAATGGCTTTCAGCAATTACCTTCATTATTTGTGGACTTGTGAACTCACTTTCTTTCACTTTCACATGATTCAATTCTGGAAACTGCACAGGTACCGAGAAGCGTCTGAGTCGTTGTCTAGTGCCTTCACGAAATTTTTGATGATTCCCAGCTTGATCTCAAGCGATGGTATGAGTACATTGTGGGGGCATGAGTCAATTAATGGCACACGAAGGACATTTACTGGCTTCATTCTAGTTATGATAGGCCAATTTTTCTTTAGGTAGTGATGCTTTATATTGTTAGTGTCCTACTACTTGAAAATAAAGCAGCAGCAGTTGCAGCCTGTCAGACGTTCCCATGAGAAACGTGATGATTCTTGAATAAAAACACCAAAAATACATTATTTATACTTGTTATGTGAAGTATTTCAAATGATGTGTTAACGAGTGTTTATGCATTTCGTTTTGTTATCGTGTAAAAACGTTAATAATAGAAGACGAAGGAAACTTAATAATGAGTGCGTTGGATAAAGTCCAGCCCGCGAGTACTCGCGCCACGAATGGGTCTTTTTCTTCGCTCTAAGAAAGAAATAGTGCAATTCAATGTCAAATTTTGTGCTTTTAAGCATTTTGTCAATAGCTTAATGGTCTTCCACAGTGCTAGGTTTTAGAAGGAGCAAGAGGGCGTTTAAATGAGTAAACATTGGCTTTGACCGAAGTTTTGTAGGTATTTTATTAGACCTACTGGGTCTAAAATAGTTGCCTTTTCTTTGAAGAATCTCCCAATTGAGGAATGTTTTGTCATTTTGGGGTCCCTTCTTCGTAATTGGTGCAGTTTTTGTTGGTTGTTGATTACTACTTACATTATTTACACTAAATACGCTTTTTTATTACTTGTTTTGCTACGTTGTTCATCTGATTATTTTCTGCAGAGTTAACTTCTAAATGTGGATCAGTTAGTAGCGTGCTACACTTATTTGAGAGTTTAAGTATATTTTCAATTGGTTGTTTATTTACCCTCGTAGCAAAGAATTTTCGCGGTACTAATTTGGAGTCTAGAAAGTCTTTGTCATGAGCAATTTCATCTTGATCATTTGCATTGGGTTTGTTTCCGCGTTCCTTAATTCATTGCTAGTCGTATTTAGTGTAGATGGCGCTTTTTTCTAGATTTGGGCATTCTGAATTGCATATGCTGGTTGCTAATGCCGTATTTTTAAGGGAGGACTATCTGCATCATGGTTCTATTTATGATTATTACATTAGCCATCACGTGATCTGGCGTAGGTAACCTGGACACGTAATGTATATCCAAGATTTGATTATTAGAGGTGCGAGCATTTACAGCCTTTTCAGATTCTGAGTTATCAGCCATTTTTCCTTTCGTAGATAAAGATTTTTCGGGATTTTCAATATCGATACTATCAGCCATTTTAACTGAAGGGTTGGATGCATTCAAGCTATAATTATTGAAAGAAGAGAGAAATAGGGGCCAAATAACCACTGCAGCTTTGCGGCTTCCTTCGGCTAGCCTTACCTTTTATAGGTGAGTCAGCGACTGGTTAGTGGAAGCACTACGGAGCGATGTGATGAGAGATTGGTGTGTTGAATCCTGTTGATGTTGACAGTTTGCTGCTTATGGCTCATAAATTTCTGCCTTTGAAGCGTTCTTCTTTGTGATGACTTCCAGTATTGCTGACGCTTTTGACACCGACAACCTCGAGCGTGGGCGCCGGGAACACAGCGGCATGGTGTCTTCACTTGCAGTTTGCGTGAAGTTCGAGTTTTTTGTGCGTGTACTCCACTCACCTCGACCTGCTACACTTTTTGCTCCTATAAATGTTTTCTGTTTTGAATAAGCAAAGTCGAAGAGTGGCGGTACACCTTGGAGCACAACTCGAGTAAAATATTTAGAATTTTGACACGTTTGAAGTTTCAAAGTCCCAAAGCGAAAAATTTTCTATGTTTCACACACGAAAAAATTCTAAGTTCCACACACACTAATAGAAATACCTGCTCGCGACTCGCTAACTCCGCGGCGGCGCGTACGTCTCGGAATCCGGAAGCAGAACGGAATCCGGAGCAGATCCGGGAGCAGGCAGCATTCAGATGAGTGATAATTGAGTTTATCTCTGTGGATCCAAGATGCACGTTTTGCAGTAATTGCCATCATCTGTTGTTCTAGTAGCAGACTGATTGTCAAGACTTCTAGTTTCCAGTGTCTTGGCCTAACTTCACGTGTGTCTTCAACATAACTAGCTACATACCTAGCTATGTAGTTCGTGTCGATAATCCTTCCATCGTCGGGACACGAACCTAGGACCTCCCGGTTAGAGACACTACAGTGTCGTCAGTTGATGCTCTGAGCCACCTCGCCTGGTGCGCGCAACCCTCTGCCAGCCTTTGTGCGCGGGTTGGCCTCGCGCCCCGTCCCGAAGGCTTCTGTTGCAGCGTGAACGCAAGCTCTGCGCGGCGGGTTGCCTACTCGCGCGGGCGCTCTCATACTTGCCCCCCCCCCTCTCTCTCTTTGTCTCATCACGGCGGCTCTGCGTTCACGTATCCACTCAAGAGAGCATAACTGTCTTCCGCCTCATCAAGAAGCCTGCGTTGCTACTCCAACGTATCAATTCGCCTCCACTTTCCCGTACCACAATGTCGCCGCACCTGCGTGTCACTGTGTTCCCTGATACCACCCCTGACAGTTTGCATAATTACTTCCCCACCATTGCGATTCTCGTGTGCCCGCACTCTCGTACAAAATTCTTCTTGACATCATGCTGCGGGGATTCCGAACATGTATACTGCGATGTACGCTTATTTTTGCTTCAGTGTCTTCCGATCCTGCGTGTCTTCGTGGAGCTGCGCTCTCGCGCCATTGCATCCCCAGACTTCGCGTTTTCATGTTGTAGCACCTTCGCTAAGTTGCATCCAGACAGTACAATGTCTGTCTGCACCCACGCCATGAAACCATTGGGTCCTTTCTGCCCCGAAATTCTATCACCGACTCTCCTTGCCTTTGTGTTTCCTGCGGTGCAATCCTACGACCCAGTATTACGGTGTTTCTTTGGCTACCACGTCCTCGCGCCCTTTTGATTCGGCTGCCGTGCCCTGTCGTTTTTTCCTGGCTCATTCGTACAAACCAGCGTCCCAATGTTTTTTGGTTGCCATCTAATCGCGCCTTTTCTATCGAGTTTTTTCATGTTACGCTGCCCTTGCGTTTCGTCCGGACTACATTCCTATGACCTAATGCCGCCATGCTCATTGGCTGCCACCTCTTGGCTCTCTTTCTATCTATTTTTGTGCTCCTGCGCCCTTGTGTTTCCTTGTGGCTACATTCCTATCACCAAGCGTCGCCACGTGTCTTTGGATTCGGCATCCTCGCGCCTCCTCCAGTTCGATGGTGCTCTTGCACCCTCGCGCCATCCCGTCCGAACCCCAGTCTCCTGACAACACTCTGCCTGATTACACTACATTTTTAGTTGCTGTGTTTTATTTCATTATTTTTTCCCATCAATTGCCAGCTCGGATCTCGCACGCTCTCTGTCACGCGCCGAGAGCAACTCTTTCCATAAATTAATTGCGTTTACCTCTCTCGATCCAAGATGCACGAGTTGCAATAATTGCCAACATCTGTTGTTCTAAAAGCAGACTGATTGTCAAGACTTCGAGGTTCCAGTGTCTCGACCTAACTTCACGTGAGGCTTCGACGTTATCCCTAATGAATATAACAAGTTCGTTCAAAACTCTCTTCGGTTTTTTAAATTCAACTGATGCATGTGCGCATTTATGTTATTCCACGAAAGTAACAGATCGCGACAGTTCAAATGACCCATTGACAAGGGTTCGTAAAGAAATCTCGGTCCCAGACCTCCGTAGGTAGGAAAAGATGTAACCTTCTTCCGCACAAACTGAACATCCGCATCCGTTACTAGCAGACTTGCATCACCGTTCCACTCCTGTGCTACTCCTATTCACTTCAGTTTGCGAAGTTTACGACTTCCATTCTGCCCCAAAACTGTCCGTGGTCACTGTTAGTGCAAATTCTCATTCGAAATGTACCTGCGAATAAATGTATGTCCCTTAGGCAGTTGTTCCGTACCCGTGTTTCTCGACGTTTCTTGCTTAGAACCATCGGAACGCAACGCATTCTCGCTGTCAGCGCCTGCGTTTTCTTGAGAAGCTGGTTCTCCCGTGCCCGCCGACTTGGCTTCTCTTCCCTTCGCCTTGGAAAATACTTCTGCACTGTTTCCAGGGGTTGAATCCAGAGCTGCCAACGCGGGAAGCTGAACAACGTGAAAGGTGACACACAATCTACGTACTAGAATTTTATGATTTCAAAGCCGTACGTAATATCCAAAATTGGTAACACCTTTATTGTCCAGGTATTTAATCAGTTAATTCATCATTTTTTGCCGAATAAAATCAAGTCAATACTAGAGACTTTTATCAATATATTCACAATATTCATCCTTAATTCATAACTATAAACTGACGGTATATTTCAAGAGTACCAATTCAACAGTTATGTTCGGAACGTATTTCCGAAATGTCTATTCTTTTCCTCTCATGGACTTAGCCATGCTGCCTGTACACATTATGTAAACATACTTATTACTTTTAAAGGTGTATTTCAAGAAGATACCGAAGGTAAAAGTCCAATTCTTTTGTTGAGAGGCAGCGACCAGCGGTGAGCTGGACTTCTCGGCGCCGCCGCCGCTGCGCCGTCCCTCTTCTGCGTGTCGCGTCGCGAGCTCTGAGGGCGTCAGCACACGCGCGCGTGGGCGCCCGTGTGATGCCCGCCGGCCCCGCCTTGGGAGAAGTGCCATTCAACGCTTTTGACACGCGGCGGACTCCGTCATCCACGCGCCTGCTGAATGGTGGAATATCCGTCCTACGAACTGGCCTCAATTATACATTCAATACAAAGTGTTTGACATCAAAAACACTCATTCCTGTACCATTTATTGTAAAACGTCAGTGGTTAACCACGACGTGTGAGTGTACGACGTGTATTTTTAGAGCTGTGCGCCCTCACCGTGCTCCGCTACGCGAAGCAGCAACCAGTGGTCACCAACGGACGCAGGCTGAACACTTCCTAAAAGGTTGTCATGTGAGACGTGTGATTTGTGTGAACGAGCGTTTCGCTCCTTGCTCGTAAAAGTGTCTGTTACAGGCTAATCTTAGCCATGTTTTACACGTTAATCGCGTGCGTTGTGTGTGTTCGCTATTAACACGGTTGGTCGTGCTTTTGATTTTAAATTTAAGTTAATATAATGCACTGTATACCGCAAGCACACTCGTGTGGATGTGGGACTAATTACGTGCAATGGTAGAGATTGTGAATTTCTTTCACTGTAATAAAAGAAACATTTCAGACTTGTTATAATTTTCAATGGTACATTGGCAACTGTTAAAAGGTTACCTAGTTGACCAGACATAATAATTGACAGGCTTCCATAAATGATTTTCCGTGAAGTAGTTAATTAAATGAAATCAAACCATATAATTATTATTAAAATTAGGAATTATTTCTCATATTTTAGAACTTTGTAAAGGGCTGAATAAGAATTTACTACAAATTTTGCAAATTATAATATAGTTTTAGAACTTTGGTTGACTGTTGCTGGTTGTACTTGGGTTCTGTTCCCTGACTGGGAATGATGGCACTTCGTGGTCGTGGGCACTTCCAAAGTCCTTATAGGATGACGTAATAATGAGGAAGCTTGCATAATAGGATTCTGTACATCTTAACTGAGCTTCTATAAGTAACAATTCTTTACATATTAATCCAACAAATTATAAGCAAATTTAAGCTTGCATAAACGCTCGATCACTATGTCAGACATTTGTGGGCTGTAATAATATCTTGCCTGAACAGTAGTATCTATCTCTCACTGTATCTAGGGCTTTAATGCGTTCTTACAAATCGGCGGTCAGAGAATCTACGTTCTAACACGGCACGTGGGCAGGCAGAACTTTGGCAAAATGTTTCCTGGACTAGTTTTAATCATTTCCATCATGCTTGGGAATTAAGAATTTTATTGTATAAATTCATAATGGACTCTTTTCTCAATTTTTTAGCATTTTGTGTTTAGCACAGTCTGTATTTGGTATCTTGTAATTCATGTAAATGAATGTGGCATAACGCCATGCAACCTATATTTCATGCAAGTCATATCTTATAACTTGTATAATTGCAATGCTTAAATGTCTCAGTTATTTTCTCTTATTTGCAGTGCATAATTGCACTATATGCCTGAATTCAATTTACAACTTTGATTGATTAATGTTTAATTGTTTAATTTGTATGCTGAGCTGTTGCTCGTATCAAGGCATTGAATTTACATTTCAATCATTTCAATTTCAATTTATATCGTATAACTGGCATAATTGCTATGTTTCAGTATATGAGTTTTTTAATCTTGTTTGCTGTGCATACTTGCACAACACGTTTGTATCCATTTTACACTACTAATTTATTAAAATATAATTGTTTAACTGATGTATTGAGTTTCATCACTCCCAGAATAGCATTCAATTGCATTTAAGGAGTTTCATTATCATGTCATTTTGTTTGACTTGCTACTTAATTGCAATGATTCAATATTTCAATTGTTTAGTCTTTGTAATTCCACAGTGCGCACATGCTACTCACTCGTTTTAATTTCACTTTAATTGTTTTCAATAATTTTATTCTTGGCTTTGATTTATAATGTACTATAATAGTCTACTTTTTATGAGTTATTAAATTTATTTTGTTAACTTAAATAATTATTATTTTAACCCGACATCCCAACCAATTTATTTCTAGTGTTTCTGAAGGGAAACTTCCTTGTCTTCATTAGTTCTCCATTTTTTTTGTTTGTTTTCAGTTACCTCAGCCAGATAGTTTCATGTGAAAGCAGGTGAGATACAGAGTGCTTGCAACGTAAGTTGAGCTTTAAATCTGTCTCAAGGTTCATAAATTAACGTAAATAAATGTTCTTCGTGAAAGGATCAAACCTTATGATTTCTCATATAAACTGTGACCATTCTAGCATTTTTATTAAATGTTTTCCGCTTTATAAGAAAAACTATTCAGAGAAGGCGAGCAACTAGAGGGTCGATGTGTCATGTGAATTCAAGGCTTCACGGTTGAAGCTTTGGGAAAACACTATAAAAAATGTACATATCCATTCTCTTAATAATTAATATAATGAAAGAAGTTGCACATATTACCAATTAGATTTATAGTGTTCAAATCAACCTATACTTGTGATCCTTTGAAATTACAAATAAAAATAACGGAAAACAGGAACATATCATAACAGTGAAATATCAAATGAATCGTATTATACAAGTAAAGAAGTTACACATATTACCAGTTACATTTATAGTATTTAAATACACCTATACTTATGATCCTTTGCAACTACAAATAAAACAATGGAAAGCACAGCAATTGAATACCAAATGAACCTTATTATGCAAGTAAGAAAGTTGCACGTATTACCTATTAGATTTATAGTATTTAAATCCACCTATACGTGTGATCTTTTGAAACTACAAATAGAAACAATGGCAAACACAGCAACATAACACCAAATGAATCTTATTATACAAGTAAAGAAGTTGTGTGAAATGCTAAGAGTTCTTATCGTCTTCGACACATGAAAGATTTGCACAAACTGATTTTAACAATTTCTTTAGATAATACTTCAGCATGTATGTACAATCTACACAAATAAGAAAATATAAAATACCTGTCTACCCTAGCTAGTTAGCTGTTTCTAATTCATCCACGATAGTTCTAGCGGCCGCCTACTCCGATCGCTTGTTTTCCATGGTTTCTCCTATCAAGACCTGCCGAAAGATGGAAAAGTACTACGCGCCGTAGACCGCGCGAGATCTTTTCTTCAAACACAACCTCTGTTCTCCCCGGGTGCGCGCACGCACACGCCCACACACACACACACACACACATCCCCCACCTTATCATCGCTTTTAAGATAGTCTACACATCTTTGCGGGAAGTAATATGGGATGTTAACATTTTTGTCTCCGATGGAAGGCGAGATCATGCGTATAATTAATTAATATATTAATTAATTGCGTATGCGTATTTCCTAAGTGTACATTTTATTTTGCTCTGCGAATACGCATAAGTTTTAACATGAAGCTTGAAACAGCAAGAAAAGTGCATAAATTAATATTTGAAGAGAACAAACTATCCTACTATGTACAAAGTTAAAGTAATGTGAGGATAAGATATTATACTAGAGGCAATACTAGCCGGAAGGCACATGTACATTTAACTAACATGAATATTTGAGGAAGCAATACTGGCCTTCCACCCATGTCAGGATATTATTATGGCGTGTCTCAGCAGCAGCGGTTGCTTTCTGGAGATGGTATCAGGTGAAGGTACGCCCTCCTTCTGCAAGCCGATGTGTATGTTGGCGCCGGATCTCGCGTTTCAGCGGAAGAGGAATACCGCCACGTCCACCAACTTAACTGCACTACACTTACGAGCTTGCGAAACTATGGCCATGGAAGTAGTTGGTGCTCCTGGCGTAAATATTCTCTCCCGTCGCCCACACTCACATCACTTCGCGTCCTCACGTCCCGAGAATTCGCCCCCTCCCCGTTTCCTGCATCTGGCGGCTACAAACTCTCTTCTTCTTACATTTAAACGTTATTCTCGTCGGTCAAGAATTATTATAGTTTATCACAATCAAATGGCCATCAGATTTTAAGTCAGGCCTCAAAAATATAATTTCAAGATATAATGTTTTAATTATAAAACACTGTCAGATCTTTAGGTAGGCGAGGATTTGAGAACTTTTGGGGGAGATTGCATTATTGGTCCTCTCCATCAGGCAAGAACAGACACAACATAAACAATTCCCAAAATCAATGGAACTACAAACTGGATTGATTAAAATGCATAAAATAGTGTACCTGTCACTACAGAGAAAACAATATTTCTCGCCCTGCATAGCGCAGAAAATGCCCCGCTCGCCGTGAATCCTGCAAAAAACGCCCAACTCACGCAAAAAATGTCGTGCATCGCGCAGAAAATGCCTCACTCTTCGCCGTACTTCGCGCAGAAAATGCTCCGCTCGCCGTGCATCGGGAAGAAAAACCCCCTCTCGCCGAGCATCGCGTGGAAAATGCCCTACTCGCCGGGTGTGCAGAAAGAGTCCTGCTCACCGTGCATCGCGCAGAATGTTCCCACTCGCCGTGCATCGCGCAGAAAATGCCCTTCTCACCGTGTATCGCACAGAATGTGTCCCACTCGCTGTGCATCGCGCAGAATGTGTCCCACTTGCCGTGCATCGCGCAGAATGTATCCCACTCGCCGTGCATCGCGCAGAATGTGTCCCACTCGCTGTGCATCGCGCAGAATATATCCCACTCACCGTGCATCGCGCAGAATGTGTCCCACTCGCCGTGCATCCGCGCAGAATATATCTCACTCGCCGTGCATCGCGCAGGATGTGTCCCACTCGCCGTGTGTCGCGCAGAAAATGCCCTTCTCACCGTGTACCGCGCAGAATGTGTCTCACTCGCTGTGCATCGCGCAGAATGTGTCCCACTCGCCATGCATCGCGCAGAATGTATCCCACTCGCCGTGCATCGCGGAGAATGTGTCCCACTCGCTGTGTGTCGCACAGAAAATGTCCTGCTCACCGTGCATCGCGCAGAATGTGTCCCACTCACTGTGCATCGCGCAGAATGTGTCCCACTCGCCGTGCATCGCGCAGAATGTGTCCCACTCGCCGTGCATCGCGCAGAATGTGTCCCACTCACTGTGCATCGCGCAGAATGTGTCCCACTCGCCGTGCATCGCGCAGAATATATCCCACTCGCCGTGCATCGCGCAGAATGTGTCCCACTCACTGTACATCGCGCAGAATGTGTCGTCCCACTCGCCGTGCATCGCGCAGAATGTGTCCCACTCGCCGTGCATCGCGCAGAAAATCCCTGCTCGCCGAGCGTCGCGTAGAATATGCTCTGCCCGCCGTGCATCCCGCGGTCCGCGCTGGAGCATCACCTGAAAGGTGGCATCTCGACGCCTGCGCGTGCCACGGCGCGGCGGGGCGCGGCGTCGGAATGTCAAGGGGGCGCCCCGGGTGCGAGGGCGCCTCTCTGGATTCTGAAGCGTAAACACGCACGTGCTGGATTTCAAAGCGTGGGGCTGCATTCAGCGCTCGTCATGAGAACTGCTTGTAAGGCTACAGCCTGAGTTTCACAGAGAAGTAAAATTAAATTTAAAAAAAATTTATTGTGAATTTGTGAGCTCTTTTTGAACCAAAACTCTTGCTTCGCACTTCGTAATTAAGAAGCAAAAGAAACATGTTTTTTTTAATGTCAGATCCTTACAAACATTTTAATGTGCATTTCTGTATTAAATAAGACGTACGTTAAAGAAAAATTCTTTTTTTTATTCTTGTGAACATATTTAAAGGCTTTTAGAACCTGCGGACAGATTATAAAAAATGGAGTATTGCGACCCTTTTCCCCCTCTCTTGCAAGAAATAGGAAAGCCTATTTCGACGTCAACGCGTTTTTAGACGTACTTATCTTTTTAAACAGTGACCCTCGTGTACGTTTCTTAAGAGATAGAAAGACCAATAGCATTAACTACTTCAATTGAAACCTACAGCAAATTAGATAAACTTCCGCTAGAATGGCATAAGAGAAAGATCTATCGAAATTACATGCAGTCAGGAAGAATATCGAGGATCATTCAGGAAGAATATCAACGACCCTATTAGATCCTTTAATCTTGGCAGAAGACATCAAGTGCTTATAACGAGACTGCGTAAAGGTCATTTTAAGCTCAGGCATTGCTACCTTATTAAGAAAACTACTCTTGATCCTTGCCAAAATTGCGGCCTTCCAATATCCACTAAACACCTTATTCTTGATTGCCCTGCAATGACGAATGTCGGAGCAAATCTTAATATTAATAGTGATCTTCACTGCATATTCAGCTCTCACTCAAGACACATTAATATTATGCATCTCCTTACGAAATTCAATCTCGTAAATTGTATTTAGCAATACATTATATACTGTCAACCGCATGTACAAGTACTCTATTAATGATTTATTTCTAATGGTTGTGTATCCCATGCAATTTTGTAACATTTATATATTTTGTAATATACTGTATTCTTGTAACTGTGGTCGCCAATGACCCAACTCTTTCTAAGGCGACCTTAAATAAATTTTAAAAAAAAGATCAATCGGTTCGGTTTGCTCGCGGGCTTCCGCTAAGCCTACGTTGTGAGATTACGTTACGCTGGGCGCCAACTTTTCCTAATAAATGCATTTTGATTCATTCGAATAGCCCAATTAGGTTTTGAGTCATTAAAGATCAAAATTATTGCCAACAGATGTGGCTCAGTGTATCAGTAGATGTCAGTGCAGTGCCTCTGCCCGGGAGATCTTAAAGAGTTCGAATGCGAACGCTAGCAGGATTTTTGACTCTAACTACACAGCTAGATCGAATTTAGCCGCTGTCTGAAGGAGAAGTCTAGCAGCCAGTTTTTCTGATCGGCAGTTTCCCGTGGTTTTTCCGATCAACAACAGGCGAATGCCGGAGCAGTAGCCTAACAAACGGGCCACGGACCGCACGTGATATTTCCTTCCTCCTCCTTGTCCTATCCTCACCCCTTACTTTCACACGCCCCTTACAACCACACGTTGGGAGAGCAGTGAGAAATTTAAGAGCTTATCCTGGCTTGGTCAGTGCCCCACTGGTGGAGATACCTTACTAGGAAAATCCCGCGAGGTTTTCCCAGTAAGGTATCTCCACCCGTCGTGGCCGGCGTCGGATCTCGCCGCTCTGCTGAAGAAGATCACTGCTATCTCCTGCGACATGTGCATTACATTTACGGAATTATTGACCTGAGCAGTTGAAGCGCCCGGAATCAGTAATCAATCAGTCAAAACTGTTATTCGATTTTTCCCAGGTGAATGGAACTATTCATCTGTTTAGAGCTCCCCACAGCTTGGATTAGGAAGGAACTTTGATCGTAGCAAGCGTGGCAAGATTGGACTAGGTTCTGCAGGATAAGGCAAGGAGAGACAGGCTGGAGCTGCGAGGGTGAGTAGGACGGGGTACGGCAACCAACGATGGATCAGTTCGGAGATACACTCTACATAGAATTAATTCCTTTTCCTGTCAAATAGATGATTGTGTGTAATAAATACTCAGGCAACGCATTATTGTAGCTACTTTGCAATAACACTTGACGAGAGTGTTTTAATACAGGGAAGATACATTATTTACTGTAATGACAGTTATGGAAATTAAATAAAATTAAGTCTTTATTTTATTCCTTTTGATCTCTTCCTTCTTTAATTTTGAGTTTTTATTGCTTTCTCCACAGCTTATTTTTCAGCGTCAGTGTATTTTTAAATGTATAAAAGGTAGGTTTCTAGTAGTTATCACCCAATGTCTACAAGTAACTAGGTATTTTTGAATCCATTTTAAAATGTCATTCATCATTTGTTATCACTTTTCTAGTATGGGATAGAAATAGTTGCAGATATGCAATTTATATTGAACTTGCAAGCCAAAACCATACGTTGTACCATGAATCTCAATTACAATTCCCTCAATATTTCGAAACTTGTACAGTAGTGTATATATACGCACGCAGCTCTCCATCAAAGTAACGCATTTACGCTTTGCAATTTGAAAATATTACTCTCGTCCTGACCAAAATGGCTAGAGTGACATTGAATATTCATAAATGTCCGTGGGCAAAGAATAACCGGTAAATAATAACCTAAATTGTGTTCAAAATGTCCAGTTGTTTTACAGCGATATTGTGTTTGCAGAGTAAGAACACATATTTAAACTAACTCTCGTCTTGTGAGAAGAAATGTAATTTACCCAATTAAGAAATAATTACAGATTTCACCAAGTGAAATTAGTGGAATGATAACTAACAATAGTTTGAACTGTGTGTTTGAACATAGACAAACATTTTCCGGGGCGTTAAACGTGCAATAATATCACAATCTGTATACTAAAAATGTTGACAACTTTTGAAATTGAATTTGAAAGCATATTTTACTACATTATAAAGGATAAGTCCTAAACATGATCAAATTAAGAAAGGGACGCATTTTGCGAATCAAACGTTATTTTTGGTGAAAGTAATTCTCGGTTATGTTAGTAAGCATTTAAAGACTCTGCTACTACTTGACCGCGGGCGGATATTAATGTTAATCTTAGAATCGGTGGATATTAATGCAACTCCTTTTAATGAAAATCTCACACTTCCATTCATCAATAGCCAAAATCTCACACTTCTGAGTCCCGTCTATGTGTACTGTCCCCTCTAAGTGAAATGAATTTATTTTTTACAACTTTGTAAGTACACAAAAGTTTTTTTCGCTTAATACATATTCAGTACAGGTTATATAAATTACAAGTAGTGTACATACTATGCACTTTCCTGTATCTCTTTGATAAAATGATTCTTTCACCTTTGGCCTCTGATATCCACCTTTCCTTATCCTCAACATTCCGCCTTTTACACATTATTCCTTCATCAAAAACCGGACATCCCTCTAATATACGTATATTCCCAGTGTTCTTCTTCCATCTGAAATATTCTACATTTTTCCCCCTCATAACTTAGCCAACTCGCTCTAGTTTCATTTACTAACCTTTATCATGTTATACGTTGTCTGTCACTTTCTTACATTTCCCTTTTAAATTGGAAATATCATCCAAGTGAATAATTTTATACCATTCGTTATAAAATGAGTTCCTTATATTTTCGTAATCTTCCTGCCATAACTAATCATTATCGTTTTGAATCAATTCTTTACTGACGTGAATCCCTTCTCCTCGAACAATCCTTGCCACCTCCTCTACCGAATAACCTTTATTATTCCAAAAACTTTTCCTTTCACCATCCGGTTTTGTCAGCCTCTTTGTACTTATCTATTTCTCACCAAACTTGCTTTAATAACTCACTTGCCCTCCCTCTCATAATCCTTCCCTCAAACTAAATGTTACTTTGTGCATCTCTGTTCTCATTTTTTGCCTCTTTGTCTCCCATCTTACCATGTAACCGGATGTATAATAGTCTGTTCCTAGGATCCATTTCAAAACTCTTTCATGTATTCTCTCCGAGTGTAATGTTTTTGTGTTTGAAATATTTTACGTAAAACGACAATACAGAACACTACTAAACAGCAAATTAACCCATTTTTGTGTCAATTGCGCAGCACGCGAACGCCCTCGTTGTCATCGCGTCCATGCGCACCATTGTTGGAGCTATCTAATAGCATACGTTTGCAACATTAATCACCAAGTTATTGTTAAGTTCTTAAATTGTACCACTAGAGCTCCCCAAAGCGCCAACCGTTGGTTACAGCAATTGTTTTCTCTAAAAAGTAGTAAAACCGTTAAACTTAGCTGTGTATCCCCCATTTACTTTGGTGCAGACCAACCAGCGTTTGCTTTTCTTCACACCTGCGACATTGTTGGTCTTGAAAGTAAACTGCGCCACAAAAACTGGTTCATTCGTTGTCGTCCTCCCAATGAGAATCAGGATTTCAATAAATCCCGTTTCAGGCAAACATGAATAAAAAGTGTTTTGTGAAACAAAGGTGTTATTTCCAAGTCTTTGTCACAGAAGGCGTCTGGGAAAGTCAATATGGATTTGGATTGAGAGTTTTTCATAATAATCAGCTAATCAGTAAATGTAGTATGACAAATCAGTAAATGTAGCTTCACTGTGCGCACGTTTTGTTGAGCACTCCTTTTGCTTGTAGTTCATTTACAGTTGAAATTGATTTTTTATAACTCGGGAAAAAACATTTTTCAAAAATCTTTATTTTTCTAAAATAATTATTTTCAAAATTCATTTCTTCGTTGTTTTTTTTTCGTTTTTTTTTTAATAAAATTCTGGCCCTCAAGAAAATGTGCGCAGATAAATTTCTTTCCCCACACGTCATATACAGTTTTTACTGTTTTTTTGACAAATAAATAAATAAATAAATAAATGTTATATTGTTATTTATTCGTATTGGCTGTCCGTCTATGGTCATCACTAGCGCTTAAACCATTCAGCCGAATTTTCTCCAAAATTGATATTTCCCAATCGACCTGAATGAACTCGAGGCTTTGGGAGTTTAGATATTTTGTTTTTTGAGGGTTCTTTACATGAAGCGAGCATTTACGTTTTTAAGCGTTGGTCCGAGTTGGACCCATACAACCCTTCTGTGACGAAGTGTACGAGAGTCGGCGAGTAAACTGTGAGTATCAGAGTTCGGGTCTCGAAGTGAAAAAATTATTCCTGGTTGAGAAAACTTTTTCAGTTTATGTAGTAGAATAATATAAAGGAATAGTTCGAAATAATGCGGGAAAAAATGCTTTTTATAAAACTACTAGCTTCGTTTAACGTTGCAACACCGTCATCTCTTATAATGATATTTGTACATAAAGCAAAAAAAAAAAGGTTTAGACATCCACGCACATTTCGTTTTTGCCATAGATCATACGATTTACTACGGAGCGTAGTGCAAATGCAATGAAGTGATGAAAACTTCTCCGTTCATTCGCGTCACATATTTCTCTACCGTCGGTGGATTGCCGTAATTAAGGGGCGAATTTCTATGATTTTGCATTTTTACTCCGTTGCTTCGTGCATATCTAAGTAAATTTTCTTTGACATTTGGTTAGAACATGATGCTACATAGATTAATATGTTGTGCATATGTGAACGATTTTTCCTTTTGGTGCGTATTCTTGTAATTAAAAGCGCATATTTCGTTAAAATAGACACTTATCTATAAAACGTTTGATCCTTTCGTAGAATCTATTTATTCGTGAGTGTTCATTGATTCGAAAGACCTGGTCACAGATTGCGTTTTTTTGTTTTCTGTAGATGACAAAATACTTGTGCAAATGTAGGATATTTCTTGATAACGATTTTTTTTAAACCAGTTAGAAGAAAGACAAACACACATACCATGTACTTCACTAAGATGAATATTTACTTCAATTATTTCTCTCTCGAAGTAGGATAGATTATATTATGTTTGCACAAAAATATAGTTTCATTCCAAGCATACTTCTCTTCAATTTTATCAAGAAAGGCTTATAAAAGAAATGAAATATTGTTTATTTTAGTTGCACAGTAAAGTGCATATTTCAGATTTTTTAGGTCACTAATGTATCTTTTTAAAAGCATATTACAATATTTTTAGGGCATAAAAATCCTCTCACTATACTTCGGTTTTTCTTTCTTGGCGCATGGGGGTGTGTCAATAAAATAGAATATCTCAGGGTATTTCGCGTCGTTCTCGGTTGCGCCGCCAGGAGTCGCATGATCGCGACTGAATCGAGCAGTGCTGGCGATGCATGCGATTCCTGGCGGCACAACGCAGAACGACGCAAAATATCGTGAGATATTCCATTTTATGGACCCCCCCCCCCCGCCGTGCGCCAAGAAAGAAAAACCAAAGTATAGCCATCACATGACGTCACAAATCCCCTTCGACCTCGAGGGCCGCGCCGGCCGGAGTGCGCTCCCACCTACGCCACGCCCACGGGTGGATCAGTCACCGCTGCGACATGACGCGACCCGCAGTACAACGCGTGACACGCCGCCGCGACGCGCGACGCGTCGCCTGGCCTTACGTAAGCGCGATGCGCGTGACGCGCGGCGGCGGAGGCGGAGGCGGGTCGACCTTCGCGGGCGGACGGGCGGGGTAGCGCCAAGGACGTTGGCGGCGTTTTCGAAACGCGACTCCGATAGCGAGGCGCGGGCGCTCGCGGGAAGGAACGCACACGTAAAGCTTTCGCGGCGGGGGAGTAGATACTACACGCGCACGTTTTCTTGAGCTAATAAAAGTGATGTAAATAGTGTAAATAGTTAAGTGCAATGTGAGTATGTATGAGTGAGTGAATGTGTTGTAAATATACCTTAAGAATGAATGAGAGTGAGGTGATTTCAAAAGAAAAGAACAAGATGAACATTAGAGAGAGCTTTTAAATTGAATTTAAAAAAGAAAGTTTATTAAACTAAGCACCGCCCAAAGTGTCATTGTAAATACTTTTAATTTAGATTTAAGTTAGTGTTTTTAAGATATGCCCTTCCATCGCTGCACAAGCCAAACCGGCTGCAGCTAAACTGTATCCATACTTTAAATAAATTCCCGCCTCTCCAGGGTAACTGGAGGGGGGAACCGGAAAAAAAAAATCTTGGGCCTCCGATGACCTGGCTGGGGCGATGCTCCGCTTTTTTATTTATTTTTTGTATTCCTGCACTATAAAAGACCTTTTCTGTTACAAGAAATCGTTCATAATCAGGCGTTTTATGCCACAAATGATAACGTATTAGATTTTACGGCACCAAAGATTGCGTCATCACACATTCGGCCAATCGTAGCGAGAGAATTAGGGGGAGGTAGAGGTAAACGGAACAGCCGACCACAGTTTTCTCGCACAGATGTCAAATTCCTGAGACGTCACAGAAACGTTCGCAAAATTAAGTTTCATTCTCTTATAAATTTATAATGCTGTCATATAAGAAAATAGCGTATGCAACTCGTTTATAATGTTGCTTTATTGCATTCGTACAAATTTGAAAACTCGCTCCTAATGTCGATCGTTTTCAAAACATGTAGCCATGCAATAAAGCTTAATGTTAAGCTTTATTGCATGAGTACATGTAAACTACTATTATTTCTTTTTTCCTGAAGGTAGATACATAGGTAGTTATTTAAACTTTATATATGTATTTTTGATACTTAAGCACTAACTTATTCTAAGCTTACGTTTACAATAGGAAGGTGTCCCACTACGTGGAAGATCACCGCCACCTCCCGAGAAAAAACATACACTACACTTATGGGACGCATGACCTTTGCATTAGACGGAATCACTAATCTGTCAATAAATATTGTGCCCCGGAATACTTCCCCCACTCCTTTACTAACATTATTTGAATCTATATATAAGTAAATGGAATGTTCCTATGTCTGTCGTACAGAGATGCAAACACTACTCGACCGATTTAGCTGAAATTTGTACACTTTATTCTTATTAGTATCCGGAGTATTTAAAAAGTGGTTTAAATTAAATCGGACCTGTGGAGGCGTTGTTTTTGCGAAGGTAATCAACGTGGTGGTCACCGTTCTCAGAGGACCTTGCTTGAAGTGCGATCTACAAATGTCTTTTTGAACTACAGGCCGCTTCGACTCATAATATCGAATAACATCGATGTTGCATCTAGAAAGCAGGAAGTCTGAAACAAATGCTGGCGGCACGCATTACTCGAATACTTGATTTTTAATGTGTAGTGTAATGTAGTAAAGTGTAGTTAATACGTAGTTTATCTTCATTGAATCAATTGATTTTAAACTTGTATTGTATTTTTTAATACACTGCAATATCGAAGCATTGCCATGTCTGATAGTTAAGAATAAATGTTAGTGATGATCCGTGTAGTCAATATCCAATTACTATAAATGTTCGCTCTTGAGTAATAGAAAATATTTTGTCAAGAAAAACGAAGTACCGTTTTGATATATAGTTCTGTCATTGAAATACCCAAACTCCTCTCATATCCAGCGAAATGGATCCAGAAAACGTGTGCGGGTAATACTCTATTCCGATGCCCAGTTTCTCGGAGATACCTATGTCGTTTGTGCACAGTGTGTGCATTGTGGAGGCTTCAAGGTGTAGGTTTTGATAGAAACGCGGGACACCTTTGTGTTAGATTCGCATTACAGATCCTTTCAGTTAGCCCACTTTCTTCAGTCAGGGATTTTTTTGGAAACTCATCCCGAGCCTGGAAACAATAAATGCTTGTTTTTACTGAAGCAACTTGAAAGCTGGTGGCAGCTTGAGAAGCGCTCTACGCAGATTCGTAGAACTCAATTTTGCAGTTGCGAATGCCTTTTGGCCGTCGCGTTCTGACGTGAATTCACATGTCAGTTGGAGGGGTGCCAGTTCGAAGAGGGTTGAAGAGCAGAGTTTGGTGTCCAACCCATGGGGCGTCAAGACCTTCTTCCAAAATGGGCGGTATCTGATGGGAGTACACAGTGTGGCGCAGACCAAGACTGTCTCCGGGGAGTCGGCGGTGAGAGACTCTGGGCACGCTGAAGAGTCTCCCTTAGCGTCTCCAGTAGGGGGGGGGTGGAAGCAACGGCCATCCCTCCCGCAGGGTAATACTCTACACAGGGTGGTCCACCTTTCAAGGAGCAGCCCAGCTCCGGCAGCCCCTCTCGTGAATTGACCGTGTAGTAATTGAGATATCAGAAGTTGTTCCTTATGTTGTATTGAAATGCTTTCACTCCGGATCATTATAATTCGCCATTGTAACATTTCTCTTTACGACTACTTGGCACTGTGTAAACATCTGGAAATTGTGAACTCTGGGTAAGTTAAATGGATCATTCTTTTGTTATTTGGCGTAATAAAATTGTTGTATTTCATACTTTATACCTCGAGTATCCATTAGTATACAACACAAAGTCTCTCTCATTTGCGTTTCTTGTGCGGCACCTCATTCATCGCGATTACCCGTACAGTCGCATATATACACAAGCTACATTGATGCTGACCAGTTGGATGATTCCTACCGTAGGTTAAACGTGAAGCGGAGTTTTTTTTTTATTCCGGTTATCCAAGACGAGCTACGAAGTTCCTCTGGGGTTTCTCAACGTGTACTTGCATTCTGATTTTTTCCCGACGGAGATTCTACAGATCAGTGGGATGGGTCATAGGAGGACAGCTGATCGACCCCTTACCCTGAAGGACGGGACAGAATAGAGATAATAGGATCGCGTGTTGATCGTGGCCCTTATTGGAGGGTGCTGCTCTGGTATTCGCCTGGAAACGATCAGGAAAATCACGGAAAACCACTGAACAGAGCAGTCCTCCCACTAAGTGAATACCGGCTGGCGCAACGCACTCGCCGATGTTGAACAGACTAGGAAAATCCAGTGAAGCTTGCTCAATGTGGATCATGTATAATGCGGAAATCTGTCTACTGTGAACATAAATCGCGATCCGGGCAAACATAAACTCTTCAGTATTTCATTGCATCATGCTCCTCCAAAATGGGTCTAATACGGAAAAAAAGTGGTCCCCTGAGGTACCGCATTGAGCAAGTTTAACTTTATCTGACAGCTGGAGGGGATGGAACCCGCGTCTTCCCAATCACTGGTTGGAGCCTTTGAGCGTTGGCTCAATGTTCGCCCACGAGGTAAAATGAAATTTGTGTTCTAGAGTTTCAATGGCCGGCTGTCCCGTGTAGTACATATACTACACGTAAAAGATCCTCAAGTCTAAATGAAACCTCTGAGCTAAATTCAAAATCGCCTGTTTCGTCGGCCAAGTGATACCTTCTTTCATCATCGTATGATGTAGCTAAATTTGCAGGATCAGACGGAAGACCGGGCCTGATGGCTCGAGTTTCGCCTCGTAAAATAAGGCGAGAAGTGAACTGAACTCATTAGCTCCCGCATAGAGAACGATTTCTCTATCACTGAAAAATTACGACCAACACTCTTATCTACATCATAACTCAACTATTTAAAATATGATATTACGAAATTCGCTGTGCAGTGAGTTAATATATTTGGCAGATGCAGGCGAGTGATGCGTGTAAAAGGTTTGCATATTGGATCTCTCTCCCTACTTTTTGCTTCTTCCTCTACTTGCAAATTTAGGCGACCAGGTTAAAAATACTATTGTAATGTATTGTACATATCGTTTATAAGTAAGTGAAACTCTCTTAGTCACTATTCATATTGCTCAGTTCTTTACACTGCTAAGCTCAAATTTCTATTATTTTGATTAGTGAAATCACTGATGTAGATTTTGGGTGAAGGATCGATCATTTCGTATTTTAACCAAGTCTTAGGTCAGTGAAAATATGAAAGAAAAATCTGTCTTTGAATCTGATTGTTTTTGTTGAAAGTAATTTAAATATTTCCAACAACCGATATAGACGAGTGCGAGGTCCGTTGAGGCAATGCCGTACGGACCGAGCGTTCCAGTTAAGGGGAGGCTGCAGGTTCGATTCCGGAACCAGGTGCCGGACATTTGCCTGAAATGCTTAACATCGCTGATTTTGTGGCGTCTGTCAAGGCCGTAATCCGACTGCTCTGATCAGTGGCTTTCCGTGATTCTCCTGCTCGCTTCCAGGTGAATGTCAGAGCAACAGTCGAATACGGACAACGAGCCACGTGTTATTCTGCCTTCCCCATTTAATTCCTACTAGTGAGAACCCGTGCGATTAAATCGCACGGTTAGTCAAATAACCAAACTGTTTTCTGCTTAAATTCTTTTTTTGTATTCCAGCATTATAAACGACCTAACCTCACTAAGATCACTAACCTCTCATATTTCAAGATTTCTATTCAATGTAGAAAATCACGTTCACGTGCTCACACAACCTACACTAAATTGAAACAAACAAAAATGCTTGAGATTACAACATTCACTTGTTTCCCGCCACCGTCCGAGTGTAATTTTCTTCCGATAGATCGCGCGGCAATCAGATATTACAGATCCCGAATTACTACTTTTTTTAATATTTAGGTGTTTTTAACGCCCTTTTTCAATACGAATGTCCCATGTGCAGGTGAAAAGAAACACGCTTTTTCAATCCATTGCTTCTTTATACAGATCGGTTTCGTATGTCGCCCAATTTATTGAAAAGGCCAAACAGCCCTTTGAGAAATAATATATAAGATCGAAAGGGCGGAGCAATGGGCCGATCACCTATCCTCGTACGGCTCGTCGCACTGATCTAGGAAACTTCCGACAAGTTTCGGATGCGGCCGTGTCCTAAATTGGGCTTTAGAACCAGAAAATGAAAAATATTACATATTAAAGGGTGCGTAAATGAAAATCGATATTATCTCCTATCTAGCAAAAGACATCGATAGACGAATTTAACAAATTTAACTTCAACATGATTTATGTCGAAACTCTCGTTTTAGATCGTCAAAAAGAAAAATAATGTTTATTTTAACAAAACAATGATATATAATGAATTACTTTACATTTGTATTGTATACATTAAAAAAGATTTAATACGCCTGTAATAAGTAATGTACTTCAGCTTCCGGGTCAATGACCCCCATCTCGATCAGGTTTTGTCCAGTTTCCCTGATCCATTGAGCAAATGCGGAGATGGCCCCTTGTTTTGCTTCTGGACGTAAATGTAGCTTCACTGTCTGCACGTTTTGTTGAGCACTCCTTTTACTTGTAATGGTAGGAGTAGAATTGATGTTCATTACTATTTTGTTAGCAATGCATAAAAATCAAAGCAGCAGTTCATTTACCGTTGAAATTGTTTTTCTATAACTCGGGAACTAAAATGTCTAGTTTTCCAACGTTGCAAATCTCGTGTGTTTTTTTTTTTTTCCATTCTGTGCCTCAAGATAATGTCTTCTCCCATACGTCATATACAGTTTTTCACTACCTCTTTGACCAAATAAAGAAAAGACTTAGTGAGTTTTACTCATTTACCGACGATATTGCGTGGTGGTGTGGAGAGCTTTTTCTCGGCCCCGCCCCCTCGTTTGGGGAGCGCTGCTGCGATAGAGCGCCGCGGGTCACGGCCGCCCGCGGGCGCCGCCCTCTGCCCGCCCTTGTGGCGAGGGCCGCCCGCCCGCCCGCACCTCTGCCCATCGCCCACGCACGCGCGGGTTCAAATGGCTGACTGCCCTCGGCGCTGCTGCCCAACACGCAGGCCAAACATTCGACTGTAAAACTGCGTAAACTTATTCTTTTATTTATTTCGCGGTTTTACGTTGTTAAAAAACAACTTTTTGTTACCCAAAATTTTCATATTTTATATGGGCTAATTTTAATTTTATTTTTCCACTTATCCCGATCTTCATAATCCTTGTCCGTTCTTCGCGAGTTCTTCTCTTTCAAAACTCCATAAATTTCTCTCAACCAGGTATGTTTAAGTCTGCGTTGATATTACATTCACTCCGCCTACTGATATTTTCATCAGCGCCGCGTCGACCTACGGTTTCCGAAGTCTCCCTTGTGAGATTGTGTCTCAGGTCAAGGCCGCCTATGAAAGCTTAGATCAGTGGTTTCAACTAGAGGTAGTGACACGCTTCATGGCACCGCAGCCTGCCACGAGCTTCTCTCCGCAACTAACGTCGGGAAAGGAAACTATTACTAGTAACCCCGCCGTTTTACAATAGTGATGGCGTCTCTTGTGGCGGGGTGATGAACTGCGTGGAGGGGCGATTTCATCGTACCACTCGTGCCCTGGGCTCCCGCTCGTGGCATCGACCTTGACAGCGGTGGCTTAGACTAAGCAAACCATAGGCAAACCTCGCGCCGGATCGTCCGCCCGCACCTGGCATCCGGGGCGTCCCGGCTAAAACGAATGTCTTCCACCTCGGACACCGCGGTTCAAATCGCGGTTACCGCGCGTGGAATGTGTGGAGAACAAAGCGGGGTCGCGAGAAGGTTCCCCGGGATTCACCCAACTCCCTATCTTTCATTACCCCTTTGCGGCAGGCATCGGTTCTAACTTTGTTAGGGTGTTGGAAACTCCGTCGGTACTCTGAGAATCTGCGTGGTCCGCGCGTCTTCAGTGGGGAGGTGGGTGGGGCACCCAGCCCCTGGATTCGTCTCTGTGGTTCCCAGTTGGGTTCGGAGGCGCCGTGATGGTAGCCCATTACATTAGAGGGGTGTTTAAAACCAGAGTGATAAATATTCGTAGTACAACACTGCACGCGCATCAACATAGAGCGTCAGTTAAGTAGCTGACACAGCGCCCTTCCTAGGTTAAAGATCCCAAGAGGTGGAGACACTCAGTCGAGGTCGCATTCAGGCCTTATTT
The DNA here is from genome assembly GCA_031308135.1 of Acheta domesticus. NCBI lineage: Eukaryota > Metazoa > Arthropoda > Insecta > Orthoptera > Gryllidae > Acheta > Acheta domesticus. Next base: position 21,594,218 of record JAHLJT010009436.1, on the reverse strand, counting down.
TTTGACGCCAGTTCAATATTGTAGTTAATTATAATTTTATTACGACAATAAAATATTTAAGAGCTACTTATAGTCTTTTTGTTTTTATTTCCTACACTTTTCAAAATCTTGCATTCGAATTTTCTTAAAATTGCAAAACATTCTTACATGTGAAAATATACAATCTATACTTCACCTTTTCAGTGTTTGAATTGTGTGAAAGGGTAAGTAGTCATCTTAAAACATCGGCAAACGCGACGGTTTAGGAAAGTTAAATGCCATCTTCCTCATGATAAAATATTGACATTGGCTTAGACTTCGAATGACCAAACAACCTGAGTCCTCGAGTTCTCTCCTTCCAATGTGCATTCGTGTCGACACTCAGTTTGCTTATAAGGTACATTTCCAAACCTCATTAGGTCGGAGTTATGAATAAATAGTACTAACCAGATTGGTTCTGTTGCCTGCCCACCGTGCATGAAATTACAACTAATGGATTTTGTTCACGTATGCATTCCCCTTTGTTTATGGGGTGATTGAAAGCACACTGTGTGTACCCCCAGCGTAAGATGCGTTGACCGTACTGAGTACGTCTTTTCGCTGGAAAAGGAATTATTGCACTCCATTTTTATTTATTAAATAATTACTTTGTGTTATTTTAATCCATTCACTTCAAACATGAATTTAATGTCTATTAGCTCTCGTTCCTAGAACACAGATCTGAAAATCATTTGATCATATTTGTGCATCTATAAACCGGTTAGTTTTTTAAACGAAAAAGATAAAATCATAGCGATTATTGAAATAGGGTATTAACCAAATGCATTCTTTTTGCCACTATTATTTGAACGACTTCTGGAAATGCTTCACGAACTGTAGTAAAAATCATGCTTCCAAATTTAGAAAATTGTATTTGTAATTTTGAATATGGAATGCAAAAATGTGTAAGGAGTATGGAAAAGAGTGGATCAAATGTCTTTCCTCAATTAGCTCAGTGCATCTATTGATGTCACTGCAGTGCCTCGAGCCGGGAAGTCCTAGGGGTCAAGTCCCGACGGTGGCAGGATTTTCCACACTCGCTGGGTCGAAATCAGGCGCTGTCTGAAAGAGAATTCTAGCGGCCGACGTCTCTCACTGGAAATTTTCCGTGATTTCTCCAACACCAGACGAATGCCGGAGCAATACCCTAACAATCGGGACCGCGCGCGATCTTTCCATCCCACTCCTTGACCTATCCCTCCCCTTACTTACACACACACTTACATGCACTATATCAGGGGTGGCCAACAAGTCGACCTCGATCGACAGGTGGATCGCGAATCCAATTTAGGTCGATCGTCGATCGCTTGCAATGTCTGGGCTGGATTTAAAAAAAATAATAGTTTTGAACATATATTTTACTTATCTACCAATACCTCGCTGGAATTCACATTATATTGAAACAGTGTATAAACATATTATGCATTTCACACCCCTTCTTCCCCCTTAGACTACACCTATATCAACAAGTCGATCGCGACACACTTTTACGATTAAAAGTAGATCTTGTATATAGAAAAGTTGGCCAATATACTCTGTACTATATCATGTCAGAAGACCATTCAGGAGCTTAGAGCTTGTATCGGCTGGGGGGCGCCCCGTTGAAAGGAGATATCAGATTGGAGAAAACCCCGCAAGCCGAATGCATCTCGCCATCCAGCGGGGAAACATCACCGGAATGTCCCGCGGCAAATACATGCACCACTCTTACGGGACTAATGACAGCATTTGACGCACTCGGAATCACTCATCAGTTTTCCCGCAATAATTGCAGGAATTGACTGCTTGTAGATGATGTGGTTTGTGAACTGCTGCACTCCGTCAGTGAATAGTGATTGATTTTATTTCATTATTTTCTTTCTCAAGTGTTCACCTCATGTTTCATTACTTTAAACAGAGTATTCGGTAGAATATCACTGTTTTCAGTGCATTTTGTGTTTTATGCATATAATATGTTTAAGCGAACATGTAAACATAATATAGAACTGCAATTGCAATGTCTGAATATTATAGCATTTGAAACCAATGAAAATGCACCGTACGAAAATGTGAAACTACAATTCTAGAATGACAGTTTCATAGGATGTGCATTACTTCCGTTTTTCTCTATCTCTACAAGTGACCAATGAATAATTTGCTTTGTAAGAGGACAGCTTTCGTTCATTGAAAACATTTTTTGAAATTTTGGATGCTGTTTTATTATTCGGATTCAGTTTAACATTTTTTAAATTGCATATTTTATTGTTGGTTTCGAAGTATCTTTTACTTATATTCTACTACTGTTTCTCCGTCTGTCGTTCAAGTGACCATTCTGAATTAAGTGCTTATAAAAGGACCGTGCTCACTATTATCCATGAGCTCTGGTGATAACATGAAGGGCGCCCCTTTGGAGCTGAAGGTTGCAGTTTGGAACTTGTTGTGGAAGCCGATAACACTAATCTCCGCTATTTTTGGCCTAAATAGAAATGCTTGTGTGATCACATTGCATATTCAGCTGCAATCACACCGTCTATGAATATCAAATGCGATGCAAAATAATGCATATTCATAGGAAATTGTCACTCCCAGCTTTTGAAGGTATGAACTAGCAAAATCTATTGTTTGTTTCTTGGGTATGCTGATGAGTTAGATTTTAATAGTAATGATTATCTATTCTGATTCTTATATATTTCGCAATTTGACTCTCGTAAATTATAGTTTAATTATTTCGATTCTATAATTTGGCGGGCATTTTATCACCAGGGTAAAATTGGGCGAATAAATATTTAGCAATTCAATTTATGTAGATCAGTGTGGATCCTCCGGAGGGTTGCTAAAAATTGTTTATTTGTGCTTTCCAAGTCCATAAAATAGTTTCAAATACACGAGATGTAAACCGGAACTTAGTTTATTGGTCTCGCGTATTTACGGGATCCGCTCGCGTCCCCGGGAATCTGTGTTGGAAAAATAGAGAAGAGATAGTCATGCACACGGCCCTCATACCCACGTCTGCCATTGCAGAACCACTCGAACGAACAGAAAGTATCAGTGTCTGGTGTTAAATGCGTAATTATTTTTCTCGCCAACGAAGGTGTGAAATTTTGAAGAGACAGAGCACAGTTTGGTCATGCGCCTCTGAGTAAAAACCAAGTATTCTATTAGGACCAGAAGTGTCAAAATGGTCGTGACAAAGTGGAAAATGAATGCCATAAAGGGCGTCGACTAGCGTCAATGAAGGTAATATTCAAGTAGTGCGTGAGCTTGTTGAAGGCGATTGCCGCATTGCTGTTGTCCGTATTGTATCAGAGGTGGGTGCAAGTGTTCATACCATCGTATCACGCGGCGGCTGGCAACGGATAGATAGGATGGCGGCTTCCGATTCACGATGTCATCCTGTGTGATACACAGGGTCTCATAATCTAGCTCTGACTCGTGAAAAATTCATCAATTGCACTGGCTACTTCTGAAACACTCGCTTTACTGTTCGAACTTGTTCCCATGTGACTACCATTTGTTTGATCCACTAAGTGAGGCATTAGGTGGAGAAAGATTTGAAGACGCTGCGGTCAAACTGCATGCGCAATCTCCTCCTGCAGCAGCCGTCTTCTTCTTTCATGAAGGGATCAGAAGGTTTCCTACGCGATAGATAAAATGGATTTCTGTTGAAGGGAACTATGGTGAAAAATAAAGGACTCTATTAGTATTTTTGTGAATTATCATTAACGCTGTTACAAAATTCCGATTCTTATTTGAATGACCTAAGTAATGCATTTGCTCATTTGCCCATCTTAGGACGTGGAAAGTTAAATGAAAAAGTATTAATTGTAAATATATTTAATATTTATTGAACACCTTTTTTTCCCTAAATTTTTATGATTCATCACAAAATTGGCGTTAATTATCGTCAATCTGATGAATCAAGAAACGATTTATTTTATGCCAGAAAGGCGGTATAATACTTCCAAGTATTTCATCAATGTATTTGAATTGAAACCACTAAACGACCTGGGAGAATTATCTCAGAATTTTCTAAAGAGATCTGCTTGAGAGTAGTGCCAATCGATTCGTCTTGTCGAAAGGGATCAAATGAGTCATTGATCATCTCTGGGAGCGCACTGACCTTTATTATGGTCGATTCTTTTCTGAGGCATCGCCTTATTTATAAGAAGACTTCCTTGTAAAAGTAATATATGAGCTTCGTAGCGTGTGCAATCAAATTCAATTCATTGAGATACTTTTCTGCATATTAAAGGAATTACGTAGTTCAATGCAAACTTGGAAAATGTAGTGATAAGGGATTCAATTAACAGTGTTGTGTATATTTCTATGAAATCTCTAAAATTATGATTCATAAGATTTTTGTAATTCAATAATGTGGACGTTGTTTACATTTTGTTAAATAATTTAGATCGGGCTGATATAGTTTTCCCGATGTTTGCTTGAATTCATCTTTATAATCAAATTATATAATTAATTCTAGCGGTACCCGGCAGACATTGTTCTGCCCTGCCTGATTTATTTTATGATTTTTTTTATTTGAAACGTTTCATGTGAAAAAAGAGATTATGACATGTCTGTTGAGGATTTCATTTAATATCATAAAACCAGTTGAAATATTTTCATTTATTTTTTATTAATTAAATTTAATTATAAAAACGCATTGTTGCTTGGTAACATGGTCACAATTTGGAGTCTATCAACATCCCCTGGGTGTTGATTCTATATGACTGCGGACCATATTCTCTGAGCGTATAGCTTCCAAAAAGGTGACGGGAAAACAATTGTATCCTTGTTGACTAAGCATAGAATTGGTATAGTATAGTAAAGTGGGCACATTTTGCAAGAAATACCTAAGTAAATATCGCGAGGATAATAGAAGAGTTGTTAGTACAATTGTTTTAGACAATAAAGCTCTTTTTTTGAACCACTAGACCGGTATAAATATCATAATTTACTTTTATATTAATCATTTTAATAGAATATAATTTGAAAGTTCTGTGGTGAATGACTTGTGAATTACTTACAACTGTTGAAAATGCGGATTTATTTCATCGTTTGTATGAGACTCGTCGTAGTTCAAAACAACAAAATATCAAATTGAGACCACTAAATGAAAACGTTTCATATTCACCCACCTGCCTTTGAAACTTGTTTGCTTGTCCGCTCGTGAAGCGTTTAGGATTTTCTAGGATTAACGACAAATTCATATAAAAGTATTTTTTACTTGTAAAAGCTGTGTTATTGAATTCGGTATTAAGAGGATTTTAATAAATCTGTTAGGCAACATGTAATTCCCAAAGTCTACAATAATAAAAAAGTCACATGTAATGCCAATGAATTTATGTAATATCACAACCGTAATACTAGTAGCTGGCACCCCGCTATCAGTATATCGTGTTTCTCCATTGCAATCGCGTGATTGAACGTAGTCAAGCTCTTACTAGCCCCACATTTTTCTTACAATCTCGACAAGGTTCAATCGTTTAACCTTCTATTTCTCTTCTATCATTTTCAGTTATATCACAATCAACTTTCGTATTTTCTGGCAATGGAACTACAAATATCGTTAGTCGTGGAAGCGGAACTTCATAGTTTATCGCGAAATTGTGAACCATGCCACGCAGTCTTGTGAACGAAATTCACGGGCATTGATCTGTGGAGGAAGGTTTAGCTGTTTTTGCTGATGCAAAGTGCTTAAAAATGATTATTTGACTCCAGGTGTTCGTTTGCAATATTGATTCTTAATATTCGAAACCTACCATAGTGCATAGGATCTCTGTGATCTCTTGCAAATCATTTAAAAATATACCTTTCATGCACAACTTGAATATGTATTTAATGTTAGCATTTTAATATCGTAATGGTTTTAGAAAATAAGTTAAAACTTCAGTTTCGTAATATTTATTATCAATAGAGATAATGTCAACTCTTCTCTCTATGCGTCACATACGGTTTTCACTGTTTTTTAATAAATAAATTAATAATAAATAAAGCGTGGTTATCAGATTTAAATAGAAATGTATAATGTACTGATTTAATCACATTTTAAATAACTGTAAATTATTAAGTCATATAACTACCACTGAGGACACTGGAAGTGGAGAAACAAATGCCGAGAAAGGTTATGATATAGGGGTCCTATGGGCAAATTCATAGTCAACGCTAATGGAATAAGAGAAATCATTAAGTGTTCTTATGTCCCTAAGCAGATTGTACCAAAAGTACTTTGTACAGAGGATAAGATAAAGTCATATATTAAAGGTTTTCTATAACGTTTTTCAATTACTTCAACTTGTAATCATTTTATTGGCTGACAAGATGATATTCCGGAAAAAAATATTGTGAAATTTCGGGAGAATTAAAGTTAGTCAACGAAACTTTTGTATGAGAACCTTTTAGGAAGTTGTCATTTATAATTGAGCATCCCTTCGCACGTAGATTCACGAACATCACTGTATCTTAATATTTTGCTTCTTAAATGTTACTCGTTTCACATTTTTCATTTGTTTTCGCATCTTTACACAACCATGTTAATGAATATTTTTAGGTTGCTTTTGAAGTTTTGCACGTTTAACGACATCAGTAAGTAGAATCGTAGATGTGATATTTAGTCGTGCGTGATCCGGTCAGACTGCCTTTCAGAGCGAGAACACCTTTTCGTATTATGGAAGCGCGTAAATGCAAAACAGTCTCAGTGCTAGGTACCACCAACAAAGAAGCAACCGGCAAGACCCCGCCTCCTGAAGCCGACAATACCCGTAAACATACGGCACGAGACTAAAGGTACATAATAGGCTGAGGTGGGACGGGGCGGGGCGGGGCGGGGTGGGTAGCACAAAGGCAGCGCTCGCGGAACGCGGTGGCGACCCGGGGCAGGGCTGGCGCGCTGCCAGCTGACGCAGCTCGGCGCCGCAGCCCTCCCGCTCACCCCCTCACCCGCTCACCCGCTCACCCGCCGCATATTGAAAGCCGCCCCTAACGAATGGCGAAACAAATTACGCGGCCGGCCCGGGACGCCGGTTGCGGAGCTGTGAGGAATCGGCGGGTGGAGGGGCGCGGGGAGGCTGGGCGTGGAGCGACGAGGGGAGTGGCGGGGTTGCAGGCTGAGGCACGGGGTGCGTTGGGGTGGGGCAAAAGGGCGGGGGTCGCGGGTGGCGGCGGCAGCGAGGCGCTGAGCGGTGAAGCGCGGAAAGCGCACCGCTGGGAAGAAAGGGCGCCGGGGAGTTGCAGGAGGTGGCGGCGGTGGGGCGCTGAGCTGTGAAGCGCAGGTTGCGGAGCTGAGGGGCACGGGGGAGTGGCGGTGTTGCAGAGTGGGACGCTGAATGGTGAGGAGCTGGGTGCGGGAGTTGGGGGAAACAGATGGTGGGTCTCTAAGAGGTGAAGCGCACCAGAGCTCGGAGTGATGACAGCGTTGGGGCACGGAGTGAAGTTTGGCGGGTGTTGATCGCTGGGGCGCGAGGGCGTGGAGGAATCATAGAACTTAAGGGTTGTGTCGTTGCTGAGTGGTGAAGCGCGGAAAGCGCACCGCTCGGAAGAAAGTGCGATGGAGAGTTGCAGGGGGTGGCGGCGGTGGGGCGCTGTGCTGTGAAACTCAGGTTGCAGGAGCTGTGGGGCATGGAGTGGCGGGGTGTGGTGCGACGGGGTAAAACACGAGGGGTTGGCAGGGTTGTAGGGCGGGGGCACTGTATGATTGGGAGCGGGGTGCGATGAGTTGGGGGCGGAGGTGGAGGGTGAGTGTGCTAATGTGGAGTGTCCTTTTCGAGATTTGGAGGACAATTAACTGGAGAAGGTGAAATAGTAGCTTCGGTGAAAATCGTTGTGATACGTGTGTCTGCTGTGAGTTGAATGTTGAGGCACTGGTAAAAATGATAACTATACGCAACACGACAGAAAATGATTCATTGTTATTAGTAAAATCGAGAATATGTAGTGTGTGAGGGTGTCTGTGTATGTATATATATATATATATATATATATATATATATATATATATAGTGACCGTACTGTATCTTTCTGGTCTGCCAGGCAGGTAACCTGTAATCCACACATACAATAAAATTTGTTTAGAACCAGGATTCGTTTTAGGGGGATCGCCCTGATAAGGCATTTGACAACATATCTGGAATACTTTATGGAAATATCATTCCCTTTATTATTTATGAACCATAACTCCAAAGTTTCACAATCTCTAATATAATTTTCCGTTTCTTTATTGTTAGCAAACACCAACATGAATTCGTTTACAAAACATGCAATTTGTTACTCTTTATTAATTATACTTGTTGCTATGTGATCTGTATTCCCTATACCAATCTCTTGTAAATTACATCATTCAATGGTTTGCCACTGTTCACACCATAGTCCCCTCCCCTGAAACCCATACTCTGATTACCCTGGTTACTGAATATCAGATACTTATATGCTGTATGCCTCTATTAGCTCCGACGCGTGCCTCCACCTCGGCGCTATCCTCGGGATTGCTCGGGTCTGCTCAGTCGGGCCGCGTCGCCGCCGTGTCGTCACCGGCGCCCGCCGCCTTCGCCAGCAATGCTCGCGAACACGTCACACTGTTACCCAAATCTTCGTTCTGCACAGTACTCGCAGACGAAATTCATTCGGCATTCTTGAACACTCGTGTCTCTCACGCAATTAGTTTCACGATTAATCTATCTCTGTACAACTCGCTAGCGTGTGAATGACGCCTGGTTACTGCAATTGCTCGTGTAAATACAATAGTACAAGTCTCAATTATCCACTTTCCGACCCCTTTTTCCCAGGTTGTAACTTCGATGTTACTGCACAGTCATCACAATCACAATTATTGCTATCCTACGTCTACTTAACGTCTCTATTAGTTGCTGTACTCGTCCATGTCCACGTGTCTACCACTTACTGCTGACATTATCTGTAGCATCTCTGTTCTTTGACATTACACACGCATCATCTTAACTCCGTTTTTCCACAGTCACATGTATCACTCAAGCGTCTACTCACACGATTCTTCTACTCTTTTCACACCACTCTTCAACTGATTTCATCCATTACATCGCTCTACCATCTGACCTCCGCCATGCCTGGGCGCTTTCTGCCTTCAACTCGCCGTTCACTGCCTCAGACCGAATCGTTCACGTTCCGTGGTGAGATACCTCCCGTCGGCGCCCGCCACTTTCGAATGTTTTCATTCTTGCTTTTTGTTTAATTGTTGACTGATAACCCTTGGGTTATAATATATATATATATATATATATATATATATATATATATATATATATATTTGTGTGTGTGTGTTGTTGATGGAAGTCACGGTTTGTGAGTTGAGGTTTCAATGGAGGCTAATTTTGAGAAAAAAGTGAGACAACTCATGTTGAGAACGTGACTTTGGTGAGGGAATGAGTTATATAACCACATGGTTTATGGCGCTTAAGGAAAATGTGGGGAAAATGCCGTAAACGCTTGTTAACAGGAATTCCAAGGGACCGCTATAATCCATGTTTGTATTATCCGATCCTGAAAGATTTATCTGGAAAGACTTTCTATTAAAAACCATTACTATTTTACGAGTGCTTGAGATACGCGAACCATACGATGAAATAGCTTGAGATTAACTAGAATCACGATTTCAGTGGATTATAATTAATTTAATGTACGTAATCCAGAGATCTGTCATTTAATTTGCAGTACTGCATTATTTTCAGCAGTATCATATTGGGTCCAGTCAATTCCATTCACTCAATAACAGATCATTGATTAATAAGTGATTCCGGGCGCGACAACGGCTGTCATTAGCCCCGTAAGTGTAGTGCATGTTTTGCTAGGGCTGTTGCAGTGATCTTCCCCCGCTGCATGGCGAGATCCGGCGCCGATCTGTCGTCGGATAGCGTGGTTTTCCCCAACCAGGTATCTCCCACACGCGGTTCACCGGCCCAGGCAGGACAAGCTTTAGGTTTTCGACCGGTCTCCCGGCATGTGTGGCAGTGTAATTTATGTTAGTGTATGTGTAAGTAAGGGCTGAGAATAGGACAAGGAAGAGGAAGGAAAGATCGCGTACGATCTGTTGCCCTTTTGTTAGAGCACTGCTCCGGCATTCGCCTGGTATTGGTCGGAGAAACAACCGAAAACAGTCGATGAGAGCAGCCGGTCGCTAGAATTCTCCTCCAGACAGCGACAGAACACGACTTAGTTATGTGGCTAGTGTCGAAATTCCTGCCACCGTCGGGACTCGAACCCTAGGACCAGCTACTCAGAAGCACTACAGTGACATCAGTTGATGCTCTGAGCCTCATCTCCCCGTACAGTTTGTATTCCGACTTGTTTATATGGTAATATTTTATTTGTTTTCTAAAACGGTGAATGTACATTATTTCATTAATCATAAATTATCAGAAACGATATTATTAAATTATTAATTATATGAATGAGAATCAAATTTACGTGTTGCCAATAAACTCTGTATCTACATCCCACTTGTATTCATCCTTCAGCCAAAATCATTGCTGAATGTGCCAGAAAATGTTCGCAAGTCGCGCGATGGGGACTGGATGCGGAGCGGCGCACTAACACAAGGGAACGGATCGCGGTCGACCATGCCACGTCAAAACGGACCAAAATTCTCACAAAACATTTCAATATATTTCCCAAAAAATACTTATTTTAGTGCAATTTAAGACAGGAAAGAAGTGCTTAATAATTTAAGAATCTTCAATTGTAAATGATTTTGCCAATTTTAGTAGTGGAGGTGGGCTGTCAAAAAATTCCTCAATAGAGCAAAATATGTTTATAGTCACCTTTTGTGGTGGGTTATGTGGTAAGCAGAGGCCCTAACTACTATCTCGATTATTGAATGGCGAATGGCATTAAATCGAAAATATTTCTAATAATGAAGAATATTTTACGATTATCTGAGGTATGTGTAAACTAAAAACGAGCCACCACAGTCTGACAGGGAACTGGGTATGAGATGTGCGTTTTCGAGGAAATGGATCCATGCGTTCATTGCAATGAAACAAGCACGAAGTTGGGACCAAGGGATACCACGGGAAATTATGTAACTGATGTAGGCCTACGCGATGTTGGGGTGCGCGAAACGCCATTATAAGTCTTTAGGCACCAATAGATTGCAGCGGAAAGAGGCATGAGGCAAAACCGAAAAAAACTCAGATTAAAGAAAATAAGAAACTGTACGATACGAGAAAGTATTTGCTATTCTGTAACACTAGTTTTAATTTAATATTATTCAATAACATCACTTCTTGGTTTAGGACATACGTCCCAGTACAGAACTTCCATTAATTGCATTTCCACAGCAAACCCCTCTTGCCCACATCATTTTTAATCACACGACTTCGTCGAATGAATAATTCAAGAATAGTTCATACTGTTTCGATATATAAGGTATTTTTTCGAGTTTGGATGCTTAGAATTCATCACTCATTGGATGTCCTTTCTTTGGCTTTATGTTGCACCCTATTATAACAAAATAGCAATGTCTTTTATTCAGTATACTCCACATATAATGTTTGATCTTCGTGTGTTTCCTGTTGCGGAAGATCAGTATTTTGAAGCATTATATTACGTAAATACGTAGTGTAAAATTAATCGGGTTTTCCAGTGTCACACAAGTAATTTATGATTTCAAACATAATAATTCAAAATTCACAAAAATAATTCATAATTCCTTCTCACATTATTAATTCTTTTTTTTTTTTTTTTGTTTCAGGTAAGCCCTTGCAGATACTGATAATTTCTTCTGTAGAGGAAGATGATGATGTTGCATAAAGAGAGGTAGGAAAGTGCAGATCTGTTAATATCTATTGGTAAATCATATTAGTAAATCTATTAGTAATAATAAAACTCGTAATATTTATTAGCATTGATGAAATCGTATTTACAGTGATTCATTGGTCACTGAGAAATTGTAGAAATCTTGATTGTTTTCTAAATGAGTTGGCAAATAGCGGAAAACAATGAGCTTTCACTTATTATTATTTTTTTGTTCAGGGACGAGTGGCTTAGACGTTTTGAGAAGATAGAACAATTTTAAATTTTTAAGACACCGAGATCATCTATTACTGACTCCCCAGCAAAGACGTACGCATGTCCAGTTAAATCCATTTCTGGGGTCTAGGTCCCTCTATATTGTCAATGGTTAAAAGGGTACATAGGCTCTCATCAGGCACAATACATAGGTTACGTCCCTCAGTAGGCCAGTTCGCGGCGTAACGTTTGCACATCAACCTTCATGTCCATGTCTCCTTAAGCCGATATCTCAAAAGTGTTTTTCTCACGAAAGTAGGTGCTTAGAAACATAAATTCACCGTTACAAAAAGCACCCAAGGAAGTAAATATCACTTCATTATTTACAAAGTTAAATGTGAAAATACAATTATTCATACATGAATACGTTATATTCCTTCGTCAGTATCGCTCTTGAGCTCTTGCCGCATTTAATGGAATATTCTAAATGACATTCTTTCCGAGTACATGTAACAAATACGTACAAATTGAAATGTATTTCATCCTTTTACTGATGAATGACCTTGGAGTAAAACAGAAAGAATGGTCATAAATATTATGGTAAATGTGCAGCTTTTCTTAGGACTTAAACTGTGCAGTTATTTTTGAAAAACTTATGAGTTAGTTCGGTTACTTTGAAAACATACGAAACACTATTTTCAGACTGTGAAAAATATTCAACCGCGTCTATCTTGCATGATATATTACAAAGTGAATGAATCATTTTAAATTATAAGACGAGAACCATGAAGCGAAGTATGGAATTTTTCGTGGAGCTACATTTGTTTAGTGGGAAAAGAAAACGTCCCTTTTAAATTAATGGTTCTCTTTCTCCATTACGACGAGATTAAACTGAAGTGACCGTAATCTAACATCGATTTTAAATGGATTTGGATGTTAGATCGTCTGCTGTGATTCATTGTAGGAAGTAATTTTATTCTCACATATGATTCGATTCGTGTAACCAAACCCTCCCAATGAAAGGATGTTGGTTAAAATTAAACCCAACAAACTAGAAATCTGCTATTGGTGATTATATTCGAAGAATATAAGGACAGTTTCCTAAAATCCTTAGGCCGCTGTAACTCTGTTTGCTAAATGGTTCTTTTAAATTCGACGGATCGCAATAGTTTTATTATATTTCTCAGATATACCACATTTAGAACTGCTTTTACTCATCTGGTGTTGATAGGAATGTTGTTTTCGCCTCACCTCACAGTTGAAGCAGTTCGTCTGCATGAAGACCGATGGGCAATTCATGGTACCCAAGGTTATTAGCAACAATATCGCCGAGTATTGTTGCGAGTAACCACGAACATTGTTGGGTCAAGCTCTGCTTCCGTGGCGACCTAGGGCAATGGGAACTCTACATCGCGACGCGTCGGCCAGCGTCGTGACAACCCAAATTCCGAACGCATCTACCCATCTATTCTTCCCACGATGACGCCAATGGCCGGGCAATACATTAGGCCCAACAGCCGCCAGTAAGATGTGACGAAGTGGTACGGAAAGTAACGAAACACAGAAAAGAAAACATTCAACAAGTAAAGTAGCTTGAAGAAGTGTTCAATAATATTGCCGTTGAATTCAGTAACAAAAATCCCGACTGGCATAAACAAAGTTGCCTAAACAGAAATTAGATATTAAATCAGTTGATGTTGGAACGTTGAATAATTTATCTTATTAATGCCCACCACATTGGTTTTCAAGTAACTTTATGGTAAATATATCATTCACACTACGAAAAATAGATCTTTTGGATCTTCATTCAGTTAAGTCTGGTGGCGGATTCATGGGTTTTAAAGGCCAGGATTAAGTCCCACAATCTGCTGTGAACATACTACTACTTTGCACAGTTGGATAAAAAGTTAATCACACAGACAGCGAGTGAATTGTCCGCAGATCTTCGTGGTGCCGTCTGAGAAAAGAGCTCTGGTATTGTAAAAAAAACAAAAAAAAAAAAAAAAACTGATCAGACGTTTTCTAAAGGGTCATGACCGAACTGTACATTTATCAAAATGGCAATAGTTGCATTAGCATGAGGAATTACAATCACTGTTGATTTTTTTAAAAAAAGGTTCAATTGAATAAACCAATTTGTTAATGTTTGAACGAACACAAGATTTAATGATTATTATGCGATTCCTCATAATTAGTAGCTAGTAATCATTATCCAAATAAAAAAAACAACCTTTCAGATGTTTCTCGTCCCCCGTATGGCGGGCGGATCGGATTGCCCAGGCAGTAAATGGTAAGCAAATGGTAGATATTGGTGGCGATTAAATTTTAAGATTTGACATTCAGTAAAAAGAGATTTGTTACATTATTGGTTATTAACAGTCTAAAATCAGTCATGTTTATGAATGCATGTTTAGCTTTAAAAGGTAGTAATGGATATTCTTACTTCAAAAATCCTCTCCTAGGAATAGTTCTAGGAGTCTTGTCAATGTGGAATGAAAGGAGGCAGCAGGTATGAAAGTCTTTGGCAATAAGTACATGAACAACTTAAAATATTTGCAGAAAATATAAATATACTTTGGTATATATTACAAATTACTTATCCCGATACTTTTATATTACAAAATACGAGCAAATTCACAACACACATTTTTTTTGTTTTTGTATGGAACTCCTAAGACTGAGCACATAAGATACACAGACCCAAAGTCATTAAAATAATGAAACAGTTACTTGACTGGGCATTTTTTCCTAGGGCTTTTCGCCAGCCGACCGCCGGTTACCCTTTACGACCTGATGGGACGCATAATCGACCATACACTAGACACCAACACACTTGCGGGCTCCTCTGATCTGGGATCATCAAAACGCAAGGCCCTCCGCGACAACACGTACATGAGAGAAAAGGGAAAAATCCCACGGACCGAAACGCTGAGTCGATATACGCTCTTGCACACCTCGACCATGACTGGGAGCTATTTACAAGCAATTTATAAACATTATTAACTTTATTTTGAACCTGCTTATCCCATAAGATATATTTAATGCATCGACGGACCTATAGATTGTTGTTACTTTCCGGATATCCAACGCTTGTCGGAGATTTTCTGGGTCAATGAGGTAGATCATACGATAATGGGTGATTGGTCCTTGAATGGGAATGGAGGAAGTAGGGGAGGCTGGATCGTGCGCGATCCGTACTCCATATTCTAGTTTTCTGCTCCGGCATTCGCGTGGAAGCGATTAGGGAAACTGCTGATCGGAGCAGTCGGCCTTCGAAATCAATTCCGACGGCTGCCACAAATACACCGCTGAAGCGCGCTCTTACATTCACCGATGTCACGTCAACCAAATTTCTGGCACGTTGCCGAGTGAAAAGAGAGAGGGGCGAGTGACCGTGCAAGGGAGAGGTTGCGGCGGCTGATTGAACAGGTCCCTCTGTACGAAGGTATTTTTAGGCCGAGGCGAGCCGTGGGTTGCCCTGGGGGAGAGGGATGGCGCCGGTTAGAGAAGGAAACGGAATTGTTGCTGAAGACAATACGGTGTCATTAAATGAATAAGATTGCACACATTTTTTATTAAATAATCTATTGCTACAGACCCCTCGCGGTTTAGCTCATTGGCCAGGGTGCGCGCTTTCCATGACGCGGCCCCAGGTTCGATTTTCGGTCGGGCAAGATTATAGTGTGCGTTTTCCTTACAATGACCCAGTATGTGTTGCTGTGAGATGATGAGGAAGTTCACTTCTCAGGTTGAGAAGACCAGAATACGGTGTGGGGATGCCTTCGTGCTAACCACACGTACCGTCTTAACTCATGGGTGCAAGGCCGGGACGCTGCTGGTACGCAGGCTGTCACGCCAACTACAGGTGTATTAATACAGAAGTTACTAACGAAAATTGTGCATGACTCTGAAGGCATTATATTTATACAAATATATTGAGGCAAATCAAATTAAACAGAAACATGAAAATTAACGTAGGTGAAGGGCGTTTCAAATGATGCGTCTCTTGTAAAAGTAAGTAGTAATTGTTCACTGCCCTGGCATGTAATTCATCAAGAAGGATATACCTTTTCAGACGCAGGTGGCTGTGAAGATGAGACCTCTGCCCAGCCGGGTCGATGTGGGAATGCAAGCTTCCTTCAGAGTCCATCGATTGCAGGGCGCGTGTGCAGCGCGGAAACGGGACAGCAGTGCTCACAGATGGGCGTAGATCTGGAATGCTGCGGCCCATGTGGCCAGCGTACAGCAGGCGGGCGGGAAGGTGAACGCCGTACAACGCGCATCGTCGTAGAGACGGTTTCAATGGCAGATCCGGAAAGGCGAAGTTTTCATTTACCTTCCTTTATTTGGTAAAATTGATTTAAATATTTTTTCTTTTCGAATTATGTACTTATTAAAGAATAAAATTGTATAGTATCATATGTACTGTACGTACATAATATACAATATAATAACAGATATATTTATTATATAACAAAAATCTACAATGGCCCCTCCCAAAATGATCGGCTGGATCCGCCCCTGGACGGTATTGACTCATTCGAATGAGCGTAAATGACTGTTGAAGCACAAACTTAAGATTGCCAAAGGCAATGTATAGTTGGTCTGGAGTTTGAAGTAATTAGTGATTGAGAAGCGACGTAATGAAGTCTGCGTATCGAAGAGGTGTAGAAGGCAGCTGTGTCTCGTCGGGGATGACATCAAGACGAATTGTAATGAGTAAAAGTACATCTGTTTGTCGAAGACAGAACTGCCGAAGGCAGCGTAGAGACGTAGAAAAATATAAAGAAGTTCAAACCCCACCTTTTGATGGGGTTTGAACCCGGGTCCCACAGGTTACCAAACGTCCTATCCTCTACACTGCCTCTAAACTACAAATAACAATTTGAAATTTTTTCCCCCGAGTTATAGAAAATCAATTTCAACGGTGAATGAACTGATTTGATTTTTCTGCATTGCTAACAAAATAGTAACGAACATCAGTTCCACTCCTGCAACAACAAGCAAAAGGAGTGCTCAACAAAACGTGCGCACAGTGAAGCTATATTTACGTCCAGAAGAAAAACAAGGGGCCATCTTAGCATTTGCTCAATGGATCAGGAAAACTGGACAAAAACCTGATCGAAATTGGGGTCATTGAACCGGAAGCTGAAGTACAAATATTGTTACAGGCGTATTAAATCTTTTTTTAAATGTATACAATACAAACGTAAACTACTTCATTATATATCATTGTTTTGTTACAATAAACATTACTTTTTCTTTTTCACGATCAGTATAGTCTCTAATTGCATAGAAACAGTTTTGCAGCAGAAAAGATTTTACTTTTAACTTAAATTTACGTACCAACTTTAATTGTTTAATGCCTTTGCGTGGCGGCGACGCCTGATGCGAATTCCAGGGAGGGCGGGGAATCCCCGGGCGCGTCGTGGCATGTGCGAAGCCCCTCGAGGGCGCGCGGGTGCGTGCGGGGGGCGCGGGGCGCGGGGCGAGGGCGCGGGGCGGACCCGGCGGCCGTCGATCAATGGAGGCAGCAGCTGCGTGGGAGGCGAGTAGACTCGGCGCAGCGCGCGAGGGGCCATAACCTTCTCTTCGGAAGGCGACGACACCCTGCAGTCACCTCCAACACAGTTGACACGACGCCCGACACCGCTTTCCTCAAGCGTCCCACCGGCAAACGTGGCTCACGGCATCAGTGTCACCGCAGTGCCTCTGACCGGCAGGTCCTAGGGGTCGAGTCCCGACGATGGCAAAATTTTCGACACTAGGTAGGGAGCTGGGTCGAATCCTGTCGCTGTTCGAGGAGAATTCTAGTAGCCGAGTGCTCTGATAGGTAGTTTTCCGTGGATTCTTCGGTGCCGAATGCCGGACAAGTACCCTAACAAGCGGGCCGCGGAACGCGCGCGATCTTTCCTTCCTCTTTCTTGTCCTATGTTTACACACATTCACAAGCACTACACTGCCACACTTGTCCGAGATACGAGACTTAGGCGGGATCTTAGTGCTTGTCGCGGCTGGGGCGGCACCTCGCTGGTGGGAGATACCTGATTTTCGCCGATGGTAAATGTAATGCCTCTGCATTGCTTCCCATTGTGGGAACAATAAAGAAAGAAGCAGCGGCGATAGATTTTCAACAGTCGCGAGACTCTCGTCAAAAGAGACTTGCCCGAACGTATTTAGCCTTACTCCGCGCGCCGCCTGCTTCAACAACGACCCCGACAGATGTAAAGAATCGACGTACTTAACACCCCCAGCAACTCAAACCCTATCCTTCTCCTTCTCGGCATGTCTTCTCCTCCCTTCTGTTAACAATATGACTTATCGGGAACAGGAGCGATTGGATTAAAAATGGCTCTTGTTAATTCCTACACGACACGGACGAGTAAACTTTACGTTAAATCACAATAAATTACGCCAAATCACAATAAAGCGGGGAATATTTGTGCCTTGTGACAGTCCGGTCTCCCAATGACCATCTTCCTCCTCGCTCGGCAAGCGGTGCCCGCCCTGTCCGGCGAACTCGCCGCCTCTGTAACCCCTTCCGCGTCAGATGGCCAGACAGACACGCACTTCCGTCCCGTGCTTTGTCTGCAGCTGCCGTTGAGCCTTCCGACCCATGACTCTGTCATACTCGTGCATTGCGCAGTTCTCGCCCTCAGAGGTACTCCGGTCACAGCCCTGATAAGTGGTATTGTAATGAATGAATGAATATTTATTATAGTGGCTTTAACCTTAATTATACGCCATTATACAATTATGTACATCATTAATCAGTGAAACAGTCAGATGAATACAGTTACTCAAAAACATAACAAATTACAAAAACACATTAATTACAAAAAATAACATAAAACTAACAAAACTTTTAGTGTATTTACGTTACATGTTCACAGGTCATGTGTTACAATGAGTTTTCAAAATTTATGACTTTTAATAGCATTCTATTATGGAAACTTAATTATACGCCAGTATACAGTTATGAAATCATTAATCAATGAAATGGTCAAATCAGTACAATTACTCAAAAATAGAAAAATTATAAAAACAAAAAAAATTAATTACAAAAAACCTAGTTAAAAAAGTTAAATATTAATTTATTATTTTCTTAATAAGTGGTATTGTAATAGTATTGTTATATTGCTTTGTAGATATATTATTGCCTCCTTTTTTCTCCACAGGCTCATCGTTCTTTCTTCGTCTCCATTACATTTAAGTGTGACGACACATCTATTTTGTTACTCATGGAAAACCAAGTAACGCCTATCGGTGCTTCCTTGTCAAAATCCCCTCGTACCTGATTTCCATGCTTCCTTTTAACGAACGATTTCAGAGTTTTAGAGAACGCGCACGTACGCAGAGCAGCTTCTGGGGTGGTAGCCACTCTGCGCAAAAAAGCGCTTTCGCTAAAACTCCAAAACTGTTCGTGTAAAGCAATCGGTTCTGATTCGTGCATCGTTCTAGAAGCTGTGCTTCGTGCATGCAATTCGTCTATCGTGCTGTAAGTACTACATTTTAGTGTGATGTGAAACTTGACGTTTTATTTACATTCATTGAAACTGAGATTTTACGCTCTCCTCATCTCTTTCTTTCCTCAAGGTTCTTCATTTCCAATGGTAGGGATGAATAAAAAATGTCCACGAAAGTCACAAATGTTTTATATGTTCTCCATAAGCCTCCATGGGTTTAATCTTTCCGAATAAAAGCCGACATAAGCCAGTTCAAATGGGAACTACGTTTTACTAGTTTGGGTATGTCCACTTGTGTTCAGAAATGAAGTCATCTTGCTGGTGTCTCTCTTCTCCTGAAAAGTACTCCAAACCGACTGAAGGGCTTTTTCTCATCCTCCGTACAATTATCCCGTTTAACAGGCATCCCGTGTTTGAAACTTTCTATGCGTTTCCTTCCTCTGCGTCTGGTTCACCTTCCATCGCCGCGTCAGTGCTCGTCCACCCGCACTATGACGTGACGACTGCACCAGCGGCCTTGCGCCTAGTGATGTCAAATTTTACCCCAGCATCGATATAACGGTATTTCGACACATCGCTAAAAGGTATTCGATATGAATAAAAAACATCTACAAATAACATCGATGTTAAAAACATGGATGTTTTATATATGATAAAACATGGTATTTTCCCATCCTATTTCCATTTTAATTATTGTACTTAAATGATTTATATTTTATTGTTTGGTATCTTATAAAAGAAATGTTAAAACTAATTTTTTATCGAATGTAAAGAAAAAGTCTTTATCCCTGCCCTTTATATCTGCCTATAACACATAATAGATATCTATTTTGTTAAATAATAAAGTGAGACATCCTGGACAAATTCCCAAAACTAGCCATAGAGAAATTTCTCCGTCTGAGCATCAATACAGTGATAGTTGTCAAAGGCTCTCGGTTTTGAGCAATTCACACAAAATTAGTTTCTGAAAATTTAATTCATATCCTGACAATTTTTTTAAACATCGATGTTTCTGTAAAAAATATGTCGATGCGAAGAAAGCATCGAACACTAAACATCGATGCTAATGTTTCTGATCGAAAATATTGATGATTTAAAAACGTTGTTTATTTGTCATCGCTAGGTGAACCAGGCTCCGGGCAAAATAAAACCAATGCTGAAATAACGTCCGTTTCATGATTCAAATTTCTGTCAAGGTTTCATCCATTTTTTTAAGCTAGCAAACAAAAGATGCAATTACACGGAAATCCGGTCTTTATTAAAATATCTGTATCAATAGTCTTCATATTAATTTTTAATCACAATATTCTATACAGTCAAGGTTGAAAATGCAGTTTAGGGATATCACCACATGGAAAATGAAAACGTGAGCCAGGCTACGCGAGCCAGGCCCTTCCGTCCCGCCACGACAGTCGGCGTTCGCCACGCGCGAATCTTCGCAGCTTCTCCACTTGTCCTCTCGTTTGCGCGCCGCGCCGCGCCGCGTCGCTCTTCTCTGGAGCCGCCGCCGCCGCGCGCCGGCGCAAAAAGAAGGCAACGCGGTGGAAATTCTTGCTTTCGCCCGCGCTGCGATTCACGACGCTCGAAAATTCAAAGAGTGCAGCGCGCGGCGCGTCAAGAGAACCGCCTGCGGGGGAGGAGCACCGAGAAACGAATAGTTGCTCTCGACTTGCTCTCGCAGTGGGCGCTTTAGCGATCGCACGGGCGGATTTCGAAAACGTGGAAAATTCAAAGAGTGCGCCGCCTCCGGGGTGTGAGGACTGATTGATTGATTAGTGATCCCAGGCGCGTCAACTGCTAAGGTTATTATTCCTGTGAGTGTAGTGCATGTTTCTCGTGGGATGTGGCGGTGATCGTTCCCCACTGGATGGTGTGATCTGGCTCCGATCGACCGTTGGCTAGCGCGGTTTTCCCCATCCAGGTATCTCCCACCAGCGGGGCTCCGCCTGAACCGAGACAAGCCCTAAGTTTCCGACCGGTCTCCGACATATGTGGTAGTGTAGCGCATGTAAGTGTAAATGTATGTAAGTAAGGAGTGAGCAGAGGACAAGAAAGAGGGAGGAAAGATGGCGCGCGATCCTTGGCCCGTTTGGTAGGTTACTGCTCCGGCATTCGCCTGGTGTTGATCGGAGAAACCACGGAAAACTACCGATCAGAGCAGCCGGCCGCTAGAATTCTCCTCCAGATAGCGACTGAATTCGACTCAGCTCTCCAGCTAGAGTCGAAAAGCCTTCTGAGTCACGTCTCTCGATATGAGGACCTAGAAACGAATAGTTGCTCTCGACGTGCTATCGCAGTCTCCGCTTTGGCGATCGCACGGTGTGTCACTTCCGGAAAACTTGGAAAATTCAAAGGGTATGAAATCGCTGAAAAAATTAGGAATTTTCGGTTTAGCTGGGTTTAACCAGGATGAAATTCAATTTATATTTGACACTCGAACATAAAAATTATTTAGAATTGTATGTTGTTGAGCCTAAGAAATTTGAGGAGTGAAGTTATCTTATTTGAGGCTGCCTATAAATTACATAACGCTAATATGATGTATTTTGAATATTCACCTCTGCAACGCTTGTTTGAACTCTCCCTATTTTCGTAACCCTTGCGACAATACACCCCCATTTACAAAATGTAAAAATAAATTATAAAGCAGTAAAAACAATTCAATACATTTTATTTGCGTTATGTATTAATATTTATATTGAAAGTTAGAATTAGTTGGAAATTCGGACTGCATCTACCTGTTAGTTTGGAGACAATTTTTTAGTGAAGGAAAGACGTTCTGGCGAGAAAATTTCTAACAAGTCTGTACACACCGTCATGAATGCATGTGGGAATGTCTACTGCGTCAATTCAGTTGGATTCTAGATGATAGATCGTGTTTGAATATTTCCTTAATAAACGATTTTGCTGTATTTATTGTAATAATTTATATATGATATCTTCTTAATGTATTTTTAAAACTTAAACCTGTTAATATTTTAATGTTTTAGTATCAGACTGAACAAGAGGAATTATTTGAGCAAAAGTTGAAATATTAAAAAAAAACACGTAACACGAAACTAGTAACACCCCCTACCATGGTTACCAGATCCGTACTGGAAAGTCCGCCATCTGAGGGATAAAATCTCGCCCAATTCCGCCAAATGCCTGAGGTGTGAAAAAGGTGAGCGGTGAAAAAAACTGACTCTGGCACTGGGGCTGGTAATTTCAAAATAGCTGCACTTTTACAAGTTGTTTGAACTAAATACTCTTGTGCATGTAGCCTACTTAGCATACTACTAAACAACAGCTAAAAGTACTTGTAGAATTTTTAGAAAAAGGTAGGCATGATTGAGTGCCTTTTTAATTAAAAATAAAAAAGTGGAACTTCATTATAGCTGCACATTTGAAAATGTTCAAATCAAAGTATTTTGTGTGGGGTCTGTGTTGCAGAAGCATATTTGTACAATTTTTAAGGAAGGATGGGTACTATTGATGATTTAAACAAATAAAGCAATATATCGACCAAACTCCTCCCAGAAAACAATAGATTCCGCCCATTGGGCTGAATTCCGCAAAATGCATTTTTTTCCCGCCAGTCGACGCTTTCTTTGCGCCCAATATGGCATCCCTGCCCTCTACCTATGTAATGTAGAGTAACGCTGTCTTAAACCCCCTGGCCCCTCTTTAGCGGGACTGGCAATCTCTCAGAGATTTTATTTGATTTTTTTTTTTAATATTCCATGGTTTTCGGATTCTTGATTCACGGGAGTGAGCAAGTCCATCTGGAGCGCATATGTCTTAATTATTCATTACTATATATGCGTGAAGTTGCTGCGATGCTTTTTGAAAATCAACAGACTTCGCGTGTATTGAGATTATGTGTCAGTCATGGAAGCGAGCCAAGGAATGTCGGATGGTCGTATTTGTCGTCAGCCGGGATGAATGTATCTCACGCTAACGTTATTTCGCTGAACCCCTTGCGGTCATCGTGTGCCCGTTACTTCGCGCCGTCCATTAATCTTACCACCTCCTGCGTCCGCAGCTGCCGCTGTCCTTGCCACTCACCGCTATCGCACGATACGTTCTGCGATATGAGTATCTCTCCCTCATCCCCGTCCTTGCTGTGTTGCCTCGCAGCCATTCCTCAAGGCCGTTGTTCTCCGCACCTGCTCCCCCGCCGCCTCTCACCGTATTTCATCCTCCTCCTCTTCTGTTCCGGAGCGTGCACTGTTCGTCTACCCACCCCAGGCACATTATGCTCTCCTCCGTTTCTTCCTTCCACCCATTCTTGCTGCTGCATCAGAGAGTACGAGAGTTAAGTTTCTCCTCCGTAGAAGTATTTTAGGATGGGGAAGCGGACCGCTGTGCTGTGCAGGTTCACCGGGAGACTTGCTTAAATAACAGACTGAATGACGTTCAACATTTATTCCCCCAATACGCAGCTTACAGCGTCTGGAGCTGTAGTGATCTGGCCACTTACAGCTCCAGGGTAATTTATACTCTTTTGCAGCGCGCTGCGAAAGGGAGAGTCTCCAGCGTGTCCAGGGCGACGTCTGCGCTGGCGTCACGTGAGTCTGAGCTGGCGATGGGAGGCAGAGTCTGGCGCCGATAAGGCTTCGTCACCACCGTGTAGGGGGCGAGTCTCAGGTGTTTCACTGGTTCAGTATTGGTATGTCCTTGTTGGTGGCGAAATGTCCTATGATCATCCTGGAGGACTGGTTTCCGAACTCCCACTTCACAGGTTCAAAGTTATTTGAGGGCGATGAGGTTTCAATTAGAGGAAAAGCATGTCCGTCACGCTACTCGTGGGATATGTGAAATAAACTCTGGCAGTTTACAGAAAAATTGAATCCGTTGGGATAGCCCGTCCTAACAAGAGAGCACGTCCCATTTCTAGATATGATGCGACCTAGCAGAGAGCGAGAGAGTCAAATCTCAAGCATCTAACGAGACATTGTGGCGAACGTACGGATACTCCAAAGATCCACTTCACCTACACCAGGTGCTAGGCTTCAGAGGAAGGGTGGGCCGAATTCAGGATGCGGCACACGTCCACAAAGCCTCCCGGTGGAGAAGGCAAATACATCAATGCCCAGTGGTCGCCGCCACGACGAACGAAAGTGTAAGAGTAAGTGAGCATTGATTCCGGTCACTTCAACCGCCGAGGCTATTAGTCCCGTAAGTGAGGTGCATGTTATACGCCGCTAGGTGGCGGTTGTTCCTCCCCCGCTTGGAACGTGAGATCCAGCTCCGACCTACACGTCACGTGCGGCCCCCAGGTATCTTCCCTAGAGAGAGCGTGTGTAAGTTAGAGAAGGAATCAAGGATAAGGAAGATCGCGCGCGGGCCGTGGCCCATTCGTTAGGATGCTGCTCCAGCATTCGTCTGCTATTGGTGGGAGAAACCACGGAAACTTACCGATCAGAGCAGATGGCCGCTAAAATCTCTTCTAGTCAACGGTTGGATTCGACCCGGCTTTGTAGCTTAGTGTCGAAAATCCGTAACGGTCGAACTCAAAAACCAGGGCTTCCTGAACGACGATGCTGAAGAGGTAACATATTAATGCAGCCAACAAAACGCCAAGATTTGGGGGGGGGGACTGGTGCAGAGTGAATTATAAAAAGTATACTTGGAATGATAACTGAAAGGGAGGATGTCATTTTTGATATCACTGTTGGCGTAACGATGTTTTTAATTAATTAATCAGCTTAACATGAAAGCGACCAATCTTCCCACCTCCCTCCCGTTGCCTTCAGAGCGCGGTGTCTGCTCTGACACCGTCCCTTGCTTCCAGGACCCATCGCACGCGCGCCAGCCGTCGCCGCTGACACGGGCTCCCCTCGACAGCGAAAGAGGGGTTGCCGGCGATGAGATTATACGGGGGGGGCGGGGCCGGCATTGTGCCGTCGCGTATTGCGTTAACGTCTCGCTTCCCGGCCATTTCCGCGTGCGCGAGCCTTTACAGCGCGCGCCGGCAGGTGGGGCGCGATTCCGCCCCGCGTGTTTGGACGCACGCGTGCGTGCCGGCCGCGCAAACTCTCTCGCGCTGACCCCTGGTTGCGTTGGCACTTTCCCCGCGCTGACCTCTGTTGCTCCGCGTCCGCTCCACCGCTCCCTTGCCCGCCCGTTCAGCCCTTGCACCGTGCGATCTATGAATACAGGTTGATTCGAAATTGCCTTCGTGAATCTGGATTTGTGTCCACGTCTCTCATGATACGTAGTGTGTTATTCGCAGTTCTCGCCAAATTGTAAGCGTGTTTCAGGAGGACAATGGCGCGTCCTATGATGACAAAACTTTCGTTACACACGTCCAGAGGCTGTCAGCGCGGCGCGACGCGGGGGAAACAGTACCGAAGCGATGATCCTGGTGAAACGGCGGAAGTGATGCGGGCAGTATTCTGACTCCTTCGCACTCACTGGTTCATAGTTCCATCCTCATTATCGTGTGTTTGGCATCTAAAGTATCATACGTTAGACATTATCGTGCGGCAACAAAATTTTAGAGTGTTGATGCTTACAATATATTCTATAGAGTTACAGTGTTTAAAGGTTTCTGACTCTTGGCATTGCTACTATAATACGTCTTTGAAAATTTCAAAACGTTAAAAGTGACACACGTAAGATTCAAATATTCGCTTTACGGAAAATTTGAGTCAGATATACATTGAGTTAATTTAATAATATTGAGATAATTCCTGGTTACAATAAAATTCAAAATGAAATTTTGTTTGACTCCAGCATATTTACAAAACCGTGTAAAGAAATGCTAATATTTATTAGAGGATAAAGGATAGAGTAATGTATTAATATTATTTTTAATTATAATTAAATAATAATAATATATTGCTGTGTCCTTTATCTGAAGTAATATTCCATGTATTGCGAATTACTTTTTTTAGTGAGTATTTTTAATTTTACGATCTAAAAGCAGCTCTTCCTCAGGCGTATTTTCAGGCCTGAATTAACGCCTAACGCAATGAACATTTGAATTGATGCATTTAGTTGTGAACGCTTTCCTTTTCATTAATAGAAGAGCGTTCTTTTTCGGAATTACACTGCTGTTGTGAGCAATCATCCGTATTCTTTCGGGGAGTCTCACAGGATCCATGCTTTTCAGCTTAATGAATAATTTTTATTATCAGCGTTAATTAGATAAAAAGAAACATTTTAGTTGATTGCGCTTTTCAGAGGTAATCACGTCTAGTATTTGCATTCAATTCACTGAACCTCATTTCCTCTTTAGTGACGTTTTCATTCGCCCTTTTCTTTCGTCGTCTGTGTTCTTCGCTTTCTCTTCCCGACTCGTCAGTCGTTGAACTCCCACTCTCCTCTCCAAAGCTTCTTTCGTTCTGGTCATAATTCCTCCTGACGTCGGAATCCTCTTGACGTTCCCCAGCGTTCGCCTACGCACGCTCTTTTGATCTCCGGGGATCTGTTCAAAGCTCCACTTATGACTGCATGCTTGTGCACCTCTCAACAGAATAATTCAGTCTCTTTGATTTTTCTTAATGATCACTCCTCTCTCGGTCAAAAAGTTGGCGATTTTAAAAAGACTTATAGTTACTTGTCTAATTCATGCATTTACAATTTTTCAAAATAATTTTTAATTATTTTTGTTAAAAATAAACTATTCAAAAAATGACAGAAATTGTGTAGATATGTGTGGATCAACAGTGGATTGTTGAGTAAATGACACTTTCTTGAACGCCGAGGTACAATACATAAAATCCAATTTTATATGTTCATTGATTTTTCGATAGTTCAATTGCTGGACAATTGGGTCGTGGAATTATGAGCTAAATATTAGGCGCCCTGCAATACAGTTCAAATTTTCTCGATACTTGAAACGATAATGTGAAACGTCTTAAAAAGTTTGAATGTTCTCGCTTGAAAAGTTCAACTTTTTTTCAGAGTCTTCTTACAACTTACAATATTAGAGATTATTTTTCCTGAATGAAATCTTTGATTTCCAGACAGATCTTGAAATAAAGTCGTTTACTATTTTTCGAAATTATGGGCAATTTTTGCGTGAGAAATAGGCAGATTTTAATTTTTTTAAAACAATTTTTTTCTTGAAAACGGCTCCCATTTTTTCTTTCAATTTTCTCCAGAGATACAACAAAGTAAAGGAATAACGCAAGTCTCATTTTCGTTGAACACACTGAATTTTCCAAAATTGCAATCTTAGAGAAAGTATGTGATGTAGCACCTTCGTTCTCACAATGACACATAATGTTACACGTTGATAACATTTTCGTACCCAATGGACGTAGTTACTTCTTTGAATCTAGGGGGTGAGTGATTTCGATTTACGCAATTTACGCAGCATCCCGTTAGAAACTGAAGGGAGTGGGCTATCTGAATTTAATGGTAGTGAAATTCGATCATAAACCAAGAAATACGGTGATGGGAAACCGGCGAACCACACGATATCCTATAAATTTTACCACATGACCCTGAGCCCTGCCAAGAGATGAAAAGGTGAATGATGCACGCACACATACTGTCATGATAACTCCGTCTCCTTCCAGTGTGTTTTCGCCAAGCGAAGATATTTCCAAAATAATCTTTGAACTTCCGGGACGTGATATGTGCATACCTTATCACTTTTCCGTTAGTATTCATATCATTTAATTACTTTTACGTGACATTTCAGGATCTCTTGGAAATGACTGTAAATGTTTTGGAGTAACGTCTCGCAAACTTTTATCGCTTGTAATATTATTTAGGCGAAATGTCAAGGACATCAACAACGAATATGTTTGCGCCATAAAAACATGAACTTGTGAGCCTAGGCCGAATTGTAGAATCATAGCCCGCTAGTATGCTTTAAAAGCCTCGACGCTTTGCCCACCTCCTTGTTATAGCTAAAAGTTCCGCTACTGACCGCTGGCGCGCTGCTCGCCGACCATTCCTCGATCTGCTGCTGCACTCAAATATACGGAGATACGCATTACAAATACAGAACTTTTCGATTTACAGGCTTTGAATTCAAGTATTTAGGCATCTCCATTACTTCTTTAGTAACAGCAGCAATGTTCTTCACGACCTCTGATAAAAAAATGTTCACAAATTATGTCAATGATCGTTATTAAATCTGCTCTCTCGTCACATGCAAGGAAACTGTTTCTTTGCAAAGCTGGCTTAATATATTTTTGAAGGTTTCTTTTCACAACAAACCTTGAAAGTTGTGGTACAGCTTTCACAATAAACTGCTCTACCACATATAACCTTCAGGATTATTTAAAGATGAGAATGATTTGTTTATTTATTTAATAACCACCCATGTTAATTATCTTCACATTGTAAATAAATTTTCACATACATTCTTGATGTTTCTGAACGTTAATAAAATATGTAACCCTTATTTCGGCAACCTAACAATTCAGTTTATTCTCAAAATTCGATACAAATCTTGAAAAACACCCACAAATAGCACAAACAATTTTTATTTACGTTTAGTAAAAACATACTGGCTCCATGTACTGGGAATGATCGTTTGAGACAGTTTTGGATATTTTTCGTATTGTAACACTTGTCAATCAAAAAGTGACACATTTTCTCACAAACATCATTGGATATCACGAGATGTCTATTTGTTGATTTTTATCTCTGATGTTTGATTTATTGTTCTATCATGGTTCTGGAATTTGGAAGCGGACTACGCAAAGAATTAGCAATAATGTCTACATTGTACTTTAGTTGCTCTTTTTCAAATCTCTATTTTTTTCTTGTACCTCCATTAAAGCGTCAATATGAATTTCGCTAGTCGAAAGTAATTTTATGACTCCATCTCTAGGTGAGAACGTTTTTACCAGGGCAATAGTGATTTGGAGTACTTTTTTTGAGTGAACTTTCCCAAGTATTATTTACAACAGCGTCAGCATTTATTTATAACAGCGGCCGTCGTTCGTTTTAGAACTAGTTTCTTCCAGTTATTTAGCGGTTATTTTTTCCCGAATACTTCTATTTTGAATTTTTACTTTTTTGAGCGTGTAATATAGATTAAAGAATAAATACAGTTTGAAAATATAAAACTAGTGGTGCTACAACAGCACTTACTTTCCCGTATTAGAGGAAACAGCTAAGTAGTACTGTAATATTGCACTTTATGCGCTACTAACATCTTTGCTTGGAACTCACTATTTCCATTGCAGTGTTGTCAGAACTATGTGAATTCTACAACATCACCAAAATAGAATGCAAAAGTTTTGTAACCCTATATTGGAAAAAGAAGCCTGATACCCTGGAAATATAGAAATGCCTTCCATTGGGCCATGATTAGGAAAGAGTATTTTAAAACCATGCAACAAATTCTCTACTCACTACAAATGGTACAGCATTTGGTGCAAAACTAAATATTTGCCTGCAAATATAAACGTAAATTAGACAATTATAACTCCTTTTCATACAGCTCCATTAGGTCACAACAATGACACTAATTCACAGATATTCGCGAGCGCAAAGTGAATTCCATTGTTGCAGACCCTGCATTGTCGCTATTCTGAGAGCTATTAATTCTTTTTACTTATTTCAAATATTTCAAAATAAACAATTTCTAAAATATTAATGTGTAAGTCTATAACAAAGTTCGAATGTAAGAAACGAAGAAAGAAATAATATACAAAATTGCACATTCTAATTTACGACGCATCCAGCTGTCCGAAGCGCAGTAAATTTACAGCTGCCTATTCCTTTTGTCACAAAATTAAAGAAAAACTACTCGTATTTTGAAAAAATTAAGCATGACCGTATTTATTTTATTTATTTATTTGTCAAAAAACAGAAACAGAATGGCACAGACTTTCCCGTATTAGTTTTCTATTTTCCTGGGTCTTCGCTAGCTATTCGGAATTGCCACATACTCTTTCTTGCCAGCTACCATCTATCATCGCCAAAAGTACATTTTTTTGTCATTTTCTTAATTTTTCGGTTTCCTATTGGTAGAACAGAAACATTAATTTTAGAATATTAAAGAACACAAAAACCTAGCCGTAAATGGCAATTTTCTTTTAAAAATTATGTGCCGTTTAAGAGAAAATGGCGTTTTAGCACTACTAAAAATGCGAAATTTGAAGCTCATTTTCACAGAAAATTTTTGAGTTTTCAAAATACTTTATTTGAAGCACTTACACTCACAAATATAATCATCTTTACAAATTGCGGATAATGTGCATATTAAAGATGTAAGAGATCTTTCAAAAAATTTACATTTATATAATTTTTGAAAAAAACAAAAAAAACTCAAAATAAACTTCACGCTATACTAATGAGTGTAATTAGCACTATCCGTTACAAAAGTTTCAAGAAAAAAATTGCAGCCATATATGAGAAAATGACGTTTGAGCATTTCTGAAAATGCCGAAATTTGAGCTACTTTTCACAGAAAACGGTAGTGTTTTCGAAAAACTTTACTTGACATTATTTAAAGCATATATACTCGTAAATATAATAATGTAAAAAAATCGCCGATAATGTAAATATTAACGACGTGAGAGACAAGTAAAAACATTTACATTTTTGTAATTTTTGAAAAAACCAACCGATAGACCAAAATGGCTTTTATGTCATTAATAGAGTACATTTACCACTATCCCTACCAAAAGTTTAAAGAAAAAATTTGGAGCCGTTTTTGAGAATATTTTGTTTTTGTAATTTTTTAAAATTGCACATATTGCACGCAATATTGCACGACAACTACCAAAATTGTGAAAAACATTTACATGACCTTTATTAAAGAACTCAATAGGCAGAACAAATTTTATTTGAAGAAAAAATCTCTATCTTCAATTTTGTAGTTGGAGAAAGACGCCGAAAAATATTCAAACTTTCACAATTTTCGAAAATTCAGAGCTGTACGTGAAAATCGGACCTATGCCATGTTAAAAAGTGTATTTTCCTCTATTCATACAAGAAATTTAAAGAAAAAATTTGGAGCCGTTTTTGAGAAAATGTTGAAAATCCCCGGGGGGTTTCATGTAAAGTACCCCCAAATTTTAAAGAATCTTTTTCAAAATCACAAAGCTTCGACTAGAATCAGATCGACTGTGGAATATCAATTTTGAAGAAAATCGACCGAACGGTTTAGGCGCTAGCGTTGACCACAGACGGACAGACGGACGGAATGCCGTCAATCGATTTTTAAGTAAAAAGAAGCAACAAATCATGGATTTTGACCACACCACGAGATAGAGGATTTTTTTTCTTAATTTAGCAACTGGTTTTATCCACTTATTCGTTTTCACGGCCCGGCAATTAATTTTTTTCCGCCGAAAATTGGCCATTTTTTCGCGCAGCATTACATAACTTTCCCTATACTACGTATAACACTCCGTGTATACGTACGTATACGGGAAAGTAAAAAGATAGTATAAAACTGATAAAACAATATATAAAAAATTGTTAATTTTATGACTGTCCGAAATCTTTTTGGATCTTTTTGAACTTTTAAATAATTCTAAGTGACAGCCTTACAAAAGAATTTCATGATAAAACAATAGTTTTCTATTTTTTTCGTTTTCATCTATTGTCTTTAAAAACCTTAAAGACATGATGTGCATTATAGTTTTCTTTAAATACCTAAATATACAAGTAAATATCAGCAATAATTAAGAATAAATATTGTATTTTATATGTCAAGAAGAATCACTACTGGCTCACTAACCAAGTAGATTTCACGCATGCTATGTATTGGAGGGTTAATTTGAAGCATTCACTCCACAATTTCTTTTAAGCAAACTGCACAGTGAAATATAATTTCAGTATTGTTTAATATTACCACCAACACGAGTTTGCAATGCCTCATATCACAGTAAGTGACCAAAATCGTCCGAAATGCGGGCATTTCCCTCGGCGACCAGCGCTCCAGCGGCCACATTGCGAAACTTCGTCCGTTCGCTAGCGTCCATAAGGATCGGCGAAGTGCCGCGGCTGTTAGGCATACTAGCGGGCTATGGTAGAATCGTAAAACTTGGACGAAAACAGAAAAATGCAAAGGTAATCTTTGAAACCCAAACTTTTTATCTTGTTTCCTTCATGTTATTTGCATTATTTTATGGTGTAATAAGCATTTTTCATTTATGAGCAATTACTACATGTGCATGTCAGTATCTGAAGACTACGTATATCATAAAATATTGAAGAAAAATTTAGATATAACTCCCCTGTTAATCCGATATATTTTAATAGAGAGTTAACGTATTCTTAAAAATAAATTGATCAATTAAAATGTATAAAAATAATATAATTTTAATAAAAAGGTATGATATGCAGTGATGTTCTTTACATAAAATTTAATATAATCTATATCGCCGCAATTCTTCCGTGTGTACACTATACTCTGATTTAAATGAAACTAGCACACCCCGACTCTTACACTTTCTCTCTGTCTTTCCCTCTCTTTCTCTTTCTTTCTCTCTCTCTCTCTCTCTCTCTGAACGAAGCTGAGGTGGATTGAGAATTACATTTTACTAAAGTGCTATCATGTGCCGCATCGCCCTGTAGGGGCGATAAAATTGGATAACAGCGACACAGTTGATCTGCCATAAGTCATTCAATTTAAATCGGAGTATTCAGGCTCCTGTGCTGTATGTGGCGGTTCAGCTGTGCGTGGTTGAACTTGGCCCCACCGCTGGCGCTTTCCACGGGCGTAATCAATTGCAAAGATGCCGCCGCTCCCGAAGGCGTCGCGTCCTGGGCGCGTGCTCCGGAGGCGCCGGGCGGGCCACGTGGAGCGGCGCCGCTGCAGCCTGGAGAATCCGCGCCGGGGGACGCTGAGCGCCGCGCGCGTCCCACGCGCTTCTTTTTTCATGAAGCGGCCCTTTGCTGCATTATTTAGCGCGTGACACAGCTCTGGCCGCGCGCCGCCGCCGCCACCGCCGACGGCGGCGCTGCCGTCCATGGTAAAATTGCGGTCTGCGCGGTCGCTCCCCGCCTCCGCTCCTGTCGCCGTTCCCTTCTGCGTCGCTCTGCAAGCACCGTCGCCGTCTTCCTATCCGTCCTCGTCTCCGTCGTGACAAACGAGCCACGGCCCGCGCGCGATCTTGCCTTCCTCTTCCTTGTCTTATCGTTACCTCTTACGCGCTCGCATGCATTGCATTAACACACATGATTGGTGACCGGTAGGGGGCTTAGAGCTCGTCGCGACTGGAGTGGTGCCCCGCTGGTGGGAGATACCTGGTTGGGAAAAAAACCCGCTAGTCGACCGTTAGGTCGACGCCGGATCTCACCATCCATCGGGGCCACCTCCCGAGAAAAAAATGTCTACTAAACTTACGGGACTATTGACCTTAGCCCTGAATGACTAATCAGTCAATTGTCTCCATCACGGTTTTCGTCTTCGACTTATCCGTCTTGGTCTCTGTCTCGTTCTTTATCTTCGTCTTCCTCGTTATCTCCGTGGTCGTTTCTGCCTTCGTCCCAGTCGTCTCCGTCATCGCCTGTCTTCGCGTCTGTCTTTGAGCCGACCCCTGACTTCGTCCACTTCTCCTCCGTTGTCTTCGCCGCTCCGATGCGTCATTGCAGCTGCCGTCTCCTCGCCATCGTCGATGGTGCCACCGCTGCGGAGATGAAACAAGGAAAAATGGCTTTTTCTACTCCCCTTGTTTTAATTTCTTATTAGATGGTTGCAGCTCATTTTATAATTACACTTACTATGTTAAATCTTCATCGTTGAGTGGCAAGTATCTACTCTATCATTTATTGCAATCATCTAAACTATGGACACTCAAATAAAACAAAGTAAACGTGCCATGAGACTCGTTATCGAATACGGCGACTTTGGAGCGATCCTTGACAACTGATTGGTAGGTCTGTTTTTATCTGTTACAATTACCCCTCTTTACATCTACTTCCAGTTAATTCTATTATCGTGGGCTGACATATGCACACTAACGTCTCATAACACACGTTAGTTTTGTTTGTGAGGAAGTTGTCCATAACAGTATTGGATTACGTAGGCTAATCTAATTGTAACATACAAATAATATATTGAGACATTACGTTAAATATTTGCTACAATGAAATTCAATGCTTGTTCTATGGAACCTAATGCCATATCATTACAATGTATTATTCAGCATGTTATTACTCACGGCATCCCTAATATTTGTGTGAAGGCACCGGTTTAGTCACGTGACAGAGGGCACACCTGATCCTTTGCAACTCTGACGAAAATTGGCCCTTCGTGTGAGAAAACTGCACTCTTTCAGCATGCGGCGCGCCGACGTGAGCGAATCGATGGTGCCTCCCCTCGCACCGCCACGCGTCACAGGGCGGGGACGTGTAAACAAATATCGGCGACGAGGCGATTTTATGGGCGGAGGTAACAAAGGGGAAACGGTGCCACCTATCTCGCCTCCTGTTCATCGTTGCTGTGTTGAAGCTGAAAAGACATTCTTCTGAACTCGGGAACGGAAACACACGCAGAGGTATCTATGTAGTAATAAGAGCATCTTTTTGTTTTTAATCCTTTAAGAGGTGTCGCTCCTGTCACTACTTGTTTATTTTCTTAGATACAGTAGGTAAGTGAAAATTCATAGAGTTAATTGAAGCTTCGAAATGTTTATTGAAGTTTAAAAGGTGCGCATGATAGATTAAAACAGTTAATGTTATATCGTGGCTACTCATGAATTCAATAAAGTACTTTCACAATAAACTTAGGAAACGACAGCAGGCAAGGAGGCGGATGCGGCGGCGGTTACAGTAGTATAGATTTGCATTTTTTCGAGAGCTATTCCTTAGCTGACCGTCGGTTACCCTGTACATCCTAATGGGACGCATATTCGACCACACACTAGACTCCTACACGCTTGCAGGCTCCTCCGATATGCGGTCAGCGTAACGCGAGACTGTACGCGACAACTCATGAACAAAAGATAAAGGACAAACAACCATGCCCAAGCCAGGGCTCGAACTGGCGACCCTTCGGACGGAAGCGCTGAAGCGGTACACGCTCTTAGTCTCTGCCATCCGCGTCGGCTAGTTGGAAATAATAAGTTCTTTCTGCCTCTCTTCATAAGAAAGAAAATGTGTATGTTTGCAGATGTAGCCCTACGTTTACCTGCTAGATGGTGAGCGTCTTCACAGTTTTTTCTTGTCCGCGCCGTTTTGACTATTGAGTCATAGCAAAACAGTTTTGTGAACCAGAAGGTACCTTTCACAATCTGAATATTACCATCATGGTATTGGGTTACCCTGAAAATGCCGTTAGTTTAAAAGCATCAAATTAGAATTCAACCACTGGATGTACTTGAAAATATTGGGCTCGGGCGTATCCTACCCTCCTCCCTCTAGAAACCGGGAGAGTTGGCTCAGGGCATCAACGGCTTCCAGGGCAAGGGCATCCAGGGCATCAGCAGATGTCACTGCAGTGCCTCTGACCGGGAGGCCCTAGGTTCAAGTCCTGACGGTCGCAGAATTTTGGACACTAGCTTGTCAGCTAGATCGAATTCAGTCGCTGTCCGCAGGAGAATTGTAGCGCCCGGCCGCTCTGACCGGGAGTTTGCCGAGGTTTCTCCGATCAACACCAGGCGAATGCCGGCGCAGTACCCTAACAAACGGGCCACGAACCTCGCGCTATCTTTCCTTCTTCTTCCTTGTCCCATTCCCTCCTCTGATTTACACACACTTACACTAGTATGCACTACCATACATGCCGAGGGGCCGGTCGAGAACTTAGAGCTTGTCCCCGCTGTTGAGGGATACCTGGTGGAAAAGCCCTCCGACTTGTAGACCGGCGCCGGATCTCGCCATCCAGCGGGGAAGGCCACCGCCACTTCCCAAGGGAAAAATGCTCTACACCTACAGGACTAATGACCTTAGCAATTGTCTCGCCCGGAATCACCAACAACCGATCTCCCGCCAGAAACAGCCGTGCTTGCAGGGCTACGCTAGCGCAGTCGTTCCGCTTGAACTCCCGACCGGCAGCTCCCCGAGGGGCGGCGTGCCCCACCCACCCCACGCGCCTTCCCCGGGGCGGCGCCGCGCCGGCCTCCCGCAGCGGCTGCCACCGACGTCGCCGCCACGCCGCGCCACGCCGCGCCACGCCACGCCACGCCACGCCACGCGCGGAAATGTGCACTTTGCGGTCGTGCCGGGAGAGCCAAGCGGGCGGGCGGCCGGCGGGCGGAGGCACGGCGCGGCCCGGGGCCGAGCGCAGCGGAAGGAAGGACACGGAAAACGCGCGTGACCCTCTTCCTGCGGTGATTGATTTGTTGACGTTTCCGGGCGCAGCTACTGCTGGAGTCATTAGTCCTATTTATGTAGTGAATGTTTTATCCCGGAGGTTGTGATGATTCCGTTCCCATTGGAAACGAGAAGACACGGACGTAAGTTCTCCAACTCAAAAGACATTTTATTCCTCTCAGTCAATATAATGAATTGCTGTCGGTCCCGTGGCCGAGATCGGTAAGGTGCGATCTCGATCCGCAGGGTCGCGGGTTCGAGTCCCGCCTCGGGGATGGTTGTATTTGTGTGTATGTGTGTGTCGTCCTCTCACCCCTCATAATCGTCATCAATTCATCTTCCATACCCACACGGCTAACAACCATGGAGTGTAAAAATGGATTCAGCAGAAATGCTGATCTCCCCAAACAATATCTTATGTGCACAAATGCACATTAGCTTGGTCCATAGAGGCCGATTCGCGAAAAAAAATAATGAATTGCTAGGTTGTGTATGGTTACCTTTGATAATATCCTGATAACATTATACGAGGGTCAGTCAAACGTAATGCCCCCTATTTTTTCGACTTAAATAAAATTAGTTAAGTGAAAAATTTGAATTTGGCACTATTCTTCAGACCTTCTTTCACAATCCACTGCAGTAGTAACTTTCTGTATTAACATATAGCAGCACAGCAGTCGATTGAAAATTGGCCGACATCGATAAGGGGACACGAGACAATTACGAGACGAGGTAAGAGAGAGCATTGTGTGGTTGAATTCTTGAATGCAGAAGGTGAAATGTGACACATGAATTGTGTCGCATTATCTCCCTCACTTCATCTGCAGCCATCCAGTGGTCATCACAGTTGATGTCATCGACTTGCTGAATGACTTGCTGAGTGACTGCAGTTACCGACATGCGCTTTTCGTCAGCCAACGGCATTTGCCCTTCAGCTTCGTTACAGCGAAGAACCATCGTCTAACAGGGCTGTCATCCACTTTTGCATTACTGTACTCAATTTCCAGTCTTTACTGAATATGAATGAGCATTTCAACTTCTGCATTCGAGAATTCTATCACACATCACGGTCTCTGACGAATATCGATGTCGGCCATTTTGCAAACGACGGCTGTGCTGCCACAGGTTGTTGCAGAAAATTATTTTGCAGTGGGTTGTAGAAGGTTTGAGGGATAGTATCAAATTCAAATTTTTCACTTAACTAATTTTATATAAGAAGAAATATAGGAGGCATTACTTTCTGATTGACCTACGTATTTGTGTACATAATCACACGATCTAAACCTTTAATAACACACCTGGCAAACAATGTCCCAAAACATACATTATCTCAAACTTTATTTCTAAAAAGTTGTGGAGTTTAGTATATGATATCATTTTGGCCAACTTTGACAAATAAACTCAAGATACAACTTAATACATATCTACGTTATTGTTTAACCGCAAAGGAATTAGATCGTTTAACTGTGCATTTGTTTTTGTTACGTGCGTCATTCGGTCTATTTGGGATCAGCTTGCCGCCCAGCATGGTACAGTGTGGTGCTGGGTGGGCAGGGTGCGGTGTGGTGGGACAGGGGTCGACGGAGGGGAATGAGGGGGAAAGGGGAGAGGCGGGGCGAGGCGGGCGCGGCAGCAAGGCTGGGCGTGCGCCGGGAAACGGTTACCGCCGAGTGTTACGCGCCCCGGATGACGCCTATAAATTCCGCTTGATAACGACAGCTCTACGCAGGTAATGCCCGCGCCCGCTCCGGCATTATTTATCCCGCAGCGCTCTGCTCCGCCCTTCGCGCGTGCCGCCGCCTCTCCCCGCCCCACTCCGCGCCGCCTCCCCTCCCTCCCCCCAATTTCCCCTCCCTCTCCCTCCCCTCTTCCCTCCCCTCCCTCTCCACCCTCTCGCATCCCCCTCTCCTCCCACTCCCCTCCCCTCCCCCACCCTCCCTCTCCCATCCCTCTCTCCTTCCACTCCCCTCCCTTGACCCTCTCCTCCCCCTCCCGTCTCATCCCTCTCTCCTCCATTTCCCTCTCTCCGCTCCCCGAGGTAGTTTCTGACCCGACCGACGCTCTGACGCAAATTGCAGTATTGACTCGGGCTTAATCCCACACTGGCCGCATATCACGACACTTCACTCGCCTTCCTCCAACAGCTGATGCTTTACGAGTGCACTTCCTGCCTCTTTAGAACGTGCATTCTATCCTGTACAGCTTCTGCTTGTATGTTTTCGTGCCTCCTCGTTGCCATTTACACAGTGACCAGCTTTCCCCCAAAACACATTATTTTGAGAAGTTCATCGTACCTTCTCATTTTTTTCTGCCTCCATTCCGTCTCGACTGCCTGCACGATCAACCTAAACAACTATTGTAAATCGCCAGTCTGCAGTAAATCGATGTTTCGATAAAAACATATTTTGAAAACCTCGCCATCGATGTCGCATCCACAGCCCCGCGCCGTGACGGGCTGTAAAGCGGGCCACGCGCGGCGGTGCAGCGCTGCGGAGGGTCGTGGGTCGCCTTGTTAACGGGCCCCGATCTATCAGGCGGCTGCACGCGCGGCGCGGGGGCCGTGCGGGGGACCAAGAGCGATGCGCGCGCGCGGCCACGGGGACCGCTAGCCACGCCACGCCACGCCACGCCACGCTACGCCACACCACGACTCTCCTCGCGACACTCTCCCATCCCCGCCCCACCACATCCCACCCAACCACGCCGCACCCCTCCGCGTCCCTCCCCACCGCGCCCCTCCCCGCTGCACCCCACCCCTCCGCGTTCCTCCCCGCCGCGTCCCTCACCGCTGCGCCTCTGTCACATTGCGACCCACCCCGCAGTGCCTCGCCGCACCACATTCCGCCAAGCCCCGCTATACCCTGCCACACCTCACACACTCCGCCAACCGCGCCCCACTCCACCGCACCTCCCCTATCACGCCATGCCACACCCCGCCATTTCCCGCCGTACCTCGCCACACTTCGCCACACCCCTCCCCACTCCGCCACATCGCGACCCACTCCGTCCGACACGCTCCACCACACCCCGCCACACGCAGCCACAGTCTGCACACCCTGCGATACCCCGCCACACCTCACCACATTCTGCCACATTCCACCACACCGCGCCGCACCCGGCCACACTCCGTCGCTCCCCGCCTGTCCCGCCATGTCATGCCACACCCCGCGATACCCCGCCACACCTCACCACAATCCACCACACTCGCCTTACCCCACCGCACCCCGCCCACTCCGCCACACCGCGTCCCACCCCGCCGCGCCCCACGACGTCCTACCGCGCCCGCCACGCCTCGGCGAACCCCGGCGAGCCCCGCCAACCCCGCCACGCCGCGCAACGCCACGCCCTCCCCGCGGTCCCGGCGCCCCGCTTTGCTCCACCATGCCCACGCTGGACGCTCTCCGGGGGCTATAGAGACATTCATGTAAGAACAAGCAATTTTGACAGCTAGTGCTGGCAACATAACCGAAGGTTCTGTGGCCGTTGTGTCCTTGATCCCATTGAACTCTCCTTTCTCGATTCGTTCGTTTGCAGTTGGCTAACTTGGTTGGCTAAATGGTTTCGACGCTTCCTTTTGTGATGTCCTCGGCCGACGAAAATATAGTGCGCCACGAGAAATAATTGAAATTAGGAAGTGCCGTGCTATGTGCTCTTCCGTAATTTTTTTTATATACATTATATGGAATTTACTTTTTGTGTGATAAGTATTATGTTTATTTGAAAACCGTGTCTTGAATGTAAGGTGCGTACTGGTCCACATGTTTCCGGCTCCTGTGTTATGTGTGGCGAGCTGTGATTGTGAGCGTTTCGTGGATCTGTGCTTTGCGTTTTTATTTATTTTTTAAATAATAACGCCATTGCGAATCATGGAACGTCGTAGTGGTCGCAGGGGGAATCCTCCTTGTTCACGCCAGCGACAGCGAGCTGCCGCGGCGGAGGGATACTTCTCTGAATTACATGTGATGTTCACTTCTTTTGCGAACTGTCACTTTTGCTTGTTCGTACGCAAATTCTTCTTTAGCAGGAGAAGGGCAAGCAGCCCATCTGCCAGCCGCGGGCTCGAAAATCCTCCCCAGACTGCATCTTTGTGGTGCGGCGTTAAGGGTAGGGGGTAGCAGCTGAACCACGCGATGTGCGTGAACAAAAATATTAAACAGGAACACTGTCGCTAAGGTGCGTTATTTTTCATCATAGATGCTTCTACTTCCGGATTACTTTGTTAAACACCACATGTTAATTCTGTCTCTTTTCACAACTATCCCTTAAAGGTAAAACAATCTGCAATGCAAGGGCAATTAAAAAGAAAAGACTTGAGTATTTGGAATGTCGTGTAAAACATTTCAAATCATTATTGCGTGTTTGTACTATTATTGATATTTCAGATCCAAGAATTGTTCAATAATCAATGCTTGTTGTGAATCACTTTCACACGTAGACATTTGTCGAAATTTGTTTCAAAAATAATGTATTTGGAACCTTCAGAACACATTGCTAGCCAGATTTGAACCTTCTGTGGTGGAGTCTTCACTTTTGCAGGGCACTGTACTTTCGTCTCGTCTACCCACGCTGCCTTCCTCCCAGACTAGTAGTGGGTAGTTATAGTTAATATCATTCGAAGAAAAGCCTAAAAAGACTTTCTCGGAAATTTGTGTGAGACTATGGATCGTGATATTCAGACTGGCTTTTTATGGAGAGATCGATCATGAGCACAGTTGAGCAAACAAAGAAAAACATTATTTTTCTAAGCAAGCCACTATGTGATTACCTCTTGCTAGTTACATCGTCAATTAAACCTCTCTTTCCTTATTCTGACATTATTATTATTATTATTATTATTATTATTATTATTATTATTATTATTTAAGTCTCTCACCGTGCGAGGTGGACTACAGCAGACACCGGGACGTTTGGAGAACCAAGGTTCGCTTGCAAACTCAGGCGGTCAGGATTGGACGCGAAGTTACATCAATGAAAACTTCCTCACGATGCGTGCAGTACTCAGGAGAACAGCCGTTTGCATTGTCAGAGTTGTGCCTGTTCTTAAGGTCAAGCCATGCAGACGATGAAGTTACTTCTTCAGAGACCAGTCCATTTGCAGAGACGACCACAGGGACTACAACTGACATTAACCGCCACTTGTCGCTCAGTTCAATAGTTGTTGCTATTATTATTATTATTATTATTATTATTATTATTATTATTATTATTATTATGTTTGATTACTTTTTTCTTGACAAGCAAAAGGCTACTTCATATTCTAACGTATTTTCCTTTCAAACCATCAATATTAAAGCTGAATGTATTTGAATAAAAAGAACCGTTAATAAATAGGAAGAGACAGAAAACACTAATTAAAAGTCTAATTAAAAGAAGAAGAAGAGATCTATTCAGAGCAAAATATGCAGCGATGTTATTATAACGCTTACAAGGTTAATCTGTCAAAGCCAACTTCAGAAGCAATCATCAATGCAAAACGACCTACACAGAAATGATGAGTGGATGAAATAGAGCAGAATCGTCATAAACCAATTAGAGGTCATAACTAAGAGGCGGCGTGTTTAAAGACCAATGTACCGCCTCTAGTATTGTATCATAAACGAGCAAAACATTTTCGTCATACTGTTTTTACTAACTTCAAGTAAGGATTGTGAAAAAATGCTCTTTTGACTTTCGATAGCTTATAGAATACTTTTTTGACTACGTATAGGGTCATTTCATGTCAAGAGGTCTAGGACCACTCCGGTTTAGAAGAAATTTTGTGTGCCGAGTCCCATGTGTCTCAAAGGACCTTTTCTGAAGTTGTATATTCGTAGATTAAATACCTGTCCTTGCAGCGTTGTAGTACAATACGACATTCAGATTTTTACAACTTTGGATATCGAACTCTTGAACTTCCAATATTTGCTTTTCCGTTATTGCTAAACGAATTAAACTGAACTTACTTGTACATGAGTAAATTTGCAGCTAAAGTACCTTTTCAAAATGCTTTAAAACCTATCTCATCAGACTGAACATTTTTTTAAGCTTTTAAGAAAGTTCAGCACCTGAGGCATATAATGCCCAAACTGTGGAAAAAAGTGCAGCGATGTTAAGGAAAAAATCAGTACTCAATAAAAATGTCGGACTTAAATGTATTGTTTCCTCATTGTTCAAAACGGCTTAGGTGGCTTAGGGCATCAACTGATGTCACTTCAGTGCCTCTGACAGGGGGTTCTCTTGAGTTCCCGACAGTGGCCGGATTTTCGACACTTCTAGCGGTCGGCTGCTCTGATCGGTAGTTTTCCGTGGTCTCTCTTATCAACATGAGACGAATGCCGGAGCAGTATCCTTTAGGGTACGGACGGATCGACTTGCGCGATCTTTCCTTCCTCTTCCTTGTCCTATCCATACGCCTTACACACGCACTTTCATGCTCTACACTCACACACATGTAGGGAGACTAGTCTGGAGCTTAGAACTTTTCCCAATTGGAGTAGTGCCCCGCTGGTGGGAGATATGTACCTTGTTGGGGGAAAACCCCGCAAGTTGACGTGTAGCTCGGCGCTGGATGTCGCCATCAGGCGGGAGAAGATCGCTGCCACCTCCCGCGATAAAAGATGCACTACGCTTACAGGACTAATGATCTTAGAAGTTGACCCACCCGGAAACACTAATCAGCCAATCCATCAATCAGTATCCAAGTAAGAAAATTGAATTTAGCGTATTTCAACATAGCGTTGTTTTTAAATGCCTACTTTCAAGCTTCTAGTCTATATGGTAGTTACTCGCCGAATCTGGATCTGTAATGGAGAATGTCAATAACGTTCTATCGTACCAGCAAACTCCGAACTTTATCGCCAATGCTACTTTTAAATGAAGCTTATTAAAACTATTCGATTTCTTACAGTATTGATGTCATTGTATTTAGTGCTAACGTGATGACGACGACTGATTCTATTTTTTTGTTCTGAATATAAATTAGCGCCCAATAAATAGTAGTTATTTATGATAAGATTGGTAAAATTGACTTTTTATTGTGCGAGCGAAATAAGATAAAATAAAATCACTTTTTTCACATAGACATTACATAGATCACTATTTTGGACCCACTAGTAGACTTTCATTTTATTTTTATTCAAGTATAAAAATCACTTAATTGAGCTTAATAGTAGGTGATGGGGTCACACGAAAGTATTTTATTTCCTTTATTGCATTCCCATAATTCTTTGAACACTTGAGAACCGTCTCACTTTCAGCACTAGTGCTGAAATTGTATTCATACTTTTAGCACATTATGAATGCTCTGAGGAAGCCACTGTTACTCGTATCTATCTAAAATGTCTAAAATTCAAAAGACTATTTGTGAAAATAAAATAAAAATAATAATTTAATTGTTTTCTGATGAGCAATAATAAAACTTTTATTATATATGTAATGTAATTATATTATTATTGGTATGTTATAAATCTAGAAGAGTCCGTTTCAGAATTTGAATGAGATCTTAATTTGAACGAGTGCGACAAGCTTATAACGTTTAGGCCTCGAACCACTACCTTCTTTGGCTTTTAAGTGTTGTATTTCCACTGATTAGGAACCTCGCAGCGTTCCCTTCAACCTGGCCTTCACCCATATTTTTCGAAAGCACTGATGCCCTATCGTAGGACATTTGGATTGCACTTGCACGTGCTGTGAAGTTCTCAGTTAAATATTATT
Organism: Acheta domesticus; assembly: GCA_031308135.1. NCBI lineage: Eukaryota > Metazoa > Arthropoda > Insecta > Orthoptera > Gryllidae > Acheta > Acheta domesticus. The sequence continues at coordinate 21,549,924 of JAHLJT010009436.1, read as the reverse complement.
ATCATCTCAGACAATTATTATCATTACGCCTTCCGCCCTGGATAGCGGATATCATTGCTTGGTGTCCCTCAATCGAAAGTTCGTGGGTTCTCTCCTCGGACACGAAATATTTCATGTGTTGTGATATGATAAGGCTCTCCCAGTCACCGTGTATCTTTCACCCCTTCCTTCCATTCTCCCTTTTCAACTATTGACTGCATGGCGTTTGAAAGATCTAATTCCAGAAGAGGATTATAGAAAAGTACTTGGAGCAAAACGAATAAGAATACTCGGTAATATTTTTATTTCGGGCAGGCCTGGAAATAATAACCTAAAATGTTGCACACCATCTAGAATTTACTAGCAGAAATCTGCAGAAAATGAGCAGTTTTTACAAACTATTGTATTTATACTTTACTAAATGGCAAAGCATCCGTTATATGTCTTTCACTTTAAGTATGTAGATTTTGTAGAATATTACTTAATACTACGCAGACTTGCTTTCTTCAAACGAAAAATGAAATATGATATTGTGTTCGTTATGTGATACTTCGCAATATTGATCGAAATCGTTGGAGACTACTTACCCCGCTACGCCGGCCAACAGTTTCAGCCCCAACAGTGCGTAATTCTTGCGTGACGTGTCAAAGAAACGGAAGGCGAAATTTACGAGCGGTGCACCGCGGCGGCGGACGCAAATAAAAGCACTGCGGCTCCGCAGAGCGCGCGCACCGCCGCACCAGTGCACCACTCGCCCTCCTCCACCGGCGGAGCACCGCACAGCACCAGTCAGGGTCCCCCGAAGTCAGTGGGGAATCTGAAGGGGGCTATGAGGCGCCATACCCCCTCCAAGAGGTCAGTGGGAAATCTGAAGGGGGCTATGAGGCGCCATGCCTCCCTCAAAGAGGTCAGTGAGGAATCAGAAGGGGGCTATGAGGGGCCATGCCCCCCTCTAAGAGGTCTGTGGGGAACCTGATGGGGGCTATGAGGGGCCATGCCCCCTTCCGGAAGGTCAGTGGGGAATCTGACGGGGGCTATGAGGGGCCATGCCCCCCTTCAAGAGGTTAGTGGGGAATCTGAAGGGGGGCTATGAGGTGCCATGCCTCCCACAAAGAGGTCAGTGGGAAATCTGAAGGGGGCTATGAGGCGCCATGCCCCCCTACAAGAGGTCAGTAGGGAATCTGAAGGGGGCTATGAGGTGCCATACCCCCCTCCAAGCCAACGTTTTTGGGGGGGATATAATTTTCTGGATCCCCCTCTGGCGACGGAGTAGGAGACTACTCTTTCAGTTGGTTTATTATTGAAATGGAAAGTTCGAAAGAGTACGAAAAGTTTTTTATAAAATGAAAATATTGACAGATGAAAGGGCATGGCGAGACTAAGCCTAGTGAAAACCTACCTTTATGTAGAAACATGTGACGACAATGATTTCTCACCGGCCAGCATGAAGCCTTCGCAGGCACAATTGTCTGGTGTCACCGGCACAAATAGAATCCATTAAATTCCATGCGAGGTTAAAATTTCACATAACTAAAAGACTGCGTAATGTGTGGAAATTTTAAACGGATTCACTCTTCGCACTATCCATCTCTTTACACGAAGAATGGGGATCATGGTGAAGTACTCCGCAGAGCACCATTGTCCCGCACGCGAAGCTCCCCGGTGCAGGGCAGTTGAGGTCTAAGAATTTAGAGGCGGACCGTACTGTTGCCGTTGCTTCCATAATGAAGCGCAGTAGGATATTCAATGAAGTCACTTGCGTTCTCAAGGGGATGGGCACTCATGGAGCTTCACTCTCCCCCAAACCCAAGACGAATTATCCACAAAAAAAAAATGTTTACTCATCTGCAATAGTAACGGAAATTTTCAATAGTATTAATAACTATAAATAAAAGAAGATAAATGTTATTTTTTACTGATTGCTTGTTTTTGCTTTCGATACAAAGCTCGATATAGAGTACATAACTTACCTGGGACGACTGGATCGTGGTTAAGAGGGAAGTATTAAAACAGTTGATTACAAGTTCTCTTACGGAGAGGGAATTATGATCGAGAAGGAAACGTAATTATGGGAGGGAAAAAATGCAAGGACAAACCGAGTCAAGTTAAAAACTAGTTAATAAATAAATAAGTGTGGATCATTAAAATTAAGTAAAAAGGTGGTTCCCCTCTCACTATATAAACACACGTTCAGACGAAACCTGGTTACGACATTATATGAAATATTATGAAATGAAAAGCTTGACTGCTGACAGATCATGGAGAAGACATTTTCATAAATGTTTGTCACTTAGGCAGAAAACGCTTGATGATGATGAGGAGGTGGAGGAGTATTCCTAGCCAGCTCTCGTAGAGCCTCACCATGAGCAGCATTATTGTACTCCATCACCGACATAAAGCGAATCCATAAATTCCCTGCGAGACTGAAAATTTCCCCACATTGTCTTTTACATATTGTGTTTTTTTCAACTGTTTCATACTTCTCTTTGCACGAGAAACGGAGAACATGTTGGAGTCGGCCTCCGCAGAACGCACACGCCGCCGCCGCAGCACCGTTCCACCGCAGCCCCGCACTGCACCGGTGGCGGCTGAGGTCTTTGGGTGGGGGAGGAGGGGTGAAGGGGAGGGGAGGGGTGCGACGTAAAATTGCACGGACGCTCATTAAACCGCGCGCGCGGCGGCGAAGCGAGCGCTATCTCGAGTGCGAATCGACGCGGAGGCGGCGGCGCGGTTAAGCGGCGCTTTAGCGTCCGCCGCCGCCGCATTGCCAACCCTGGAACCGCAAATAAGGGAACACAATACATAATGTACTTTTTAGACAATGGTAATAATTAAGCTGCGGATTTATAGGCACGGAAAACTGTAGAAATAGGCGTTTAAAAATGTAAAATATGCATTTAAAATTGTTAAATAAGTATTTCAAACGCACTGCACAAATTTTCTTGACCATATTTATTTATATACTTGTGTAGAAAGTTTCTGAAGTAAACCTAATATAGTAACAATGAGGGAATGTTTGCCTTCATCATTGTTCTGACATCTCCTAGAAATCCTGTCTTTCATTGTTGGGCAATTCGAACAAATAGATAGACTTTTTGCTTTTCATTAAATGCAAGCTGATATTCTAATGCTGCATGCTATGATCTTTTTTCTCACATTTAAATTGTATGATTTGTTTTAATCGCCATGCATAACACAATGTTGTAAGTGGTGTTACAACAGCACATATTTTTTTGCCTTATATCTGATAAAATATTTCAAAATTTGCAATTTTACCAAATATTCACAGAATTCAATTAAAATGAGACATGAGCCATTCTTTTAAGCGTCCTGTTTTCTATTCCTGGGGGAAAAATATTGAGCAAACATTTGTTATGGGTTTTGAGATTTTTTAAAACAAATTATCTGCATTAATTTGAAGAAGAAATTCTGCAAAAATAACACTTGTTTTTTAAAATATATATATATATATATATATATATATATATATATATATATTATATATATATATATATATATATATATATATATGACCTTCTTTTAAGATCTGATTTTTTTCAACAGACTTCATTTAAGACAAAAATCTCTGAACTCAATATTGTACTTTTGCAATGTAAGCTTTTTGCTTTTTTCGAAAATACAGTGTTCGTGAAGAATGGAACCGGGACCAATCCTTTGATTCATACGGGGAGAAAGTTTTATGAAAAAGCTTTGTAGTCTTTTTAAAGAAAAAACAATTAAAAGTTCTAAGTTCTAATCATTTGACTGCACTAGAAGTGGTAGTATAACGGATAGATTTATTGATAGTTGTTAGATTGGTATGTACTCTGCAGGATAAAAAGGAAAAGAAAGTACAATTGTTTTATGGTTTATTAAGAATAATTGCGTTTTGATCAATAAATATAAGAATAGGCAAAATTTAGGCATTTATACATAAAATAGGCATTTATTAGTGAAATAGACATTATAGGCACTATAAAATTCTTAAAATGCTCCTAATGCCTCAAAATTAATAAGTAATCTAAATGATTGCGTTTTCCATTGAAGAAAAAAATAGGCAAATAGACAAAAATACGTAGCTAAGTAGTAATGGTTCATTTAGGACATACGTAGCGTGCTAAAAGTTCAATTTTTAGCACTAGTGCTAATTGTGAGACGATGTTCAAGTGTTCAGATTAATAAGTGAACGCAACAAACACAGGCGTATTTACAGTATGGCAGCCAAGGCTACGAGCCATGGCGCCACTCACAGGGGCGCTATTAGAGTATACCCTGCTAAAACAAATAACAAAAACCATAATTCGAAGTATCCTGGCAGGGGCGCAAATTCTATGCTTGCCATGGGTACCTGAATACTAAGGTACGCCTCAGAAGAAAGACATACATATTTTTCGTGTGGTCGTATCTGCTACTATTAATTTATGTGTTTCATGAAGTTATTTGTAGATTTGAATTGAAATAATATGAGACAGTAAGGCAGTTAAAAAATAGTGTATGACAAAAGTGATTATATTTTGCTTGTGGGATTGCGCCACATGGCCTCTCGGGCTCGTGTAACAACCTTTTCTACTCGCAAAATGAAATGGGACTTTTATTTCTCGAATCATAAATAAAGATTTTTAAATATGTGAGTTTTGAAAGAACTGGTTGGTGTGAAACGATTGTATTCCGATTTAAACACAGTGGCACTTTAAGTCATGAGGTGGAAGGAGAAAGGGGCGTTGTCCTCCAATCGGGAGCTCCAGTACCAGTAGCCTTGAAGTGACATTGTGTTTAAATCAGATTACCAGAAGGGCGTACACCCAAACCACGCGTTTTTTTAAGGTCGCGCCACCTGCACGTGTTTTCTTTAAGTTCGCATCCACTACTAGGTCATTAGCGATCACTATTGGATGTAACGTTATGGTATGAGGATGAAGCGATATGGTGATGGTAGGGGATGAAAGGACGAACACAAACAACCATGTCCGAGGCGGGACTCGAACCCGCGACCCCACGGTCCACGATCACTGCGGCACTACTGTGCTAGCGATCTCGGCCACGGGGTCGACCACGGGCGAGTAGGCTTCAGTTTTGAATTCACTGCGGAAGAGAACGGAGATCCCGTGCGCTCTCACGAATATTGACTCGTTTCTTGTGTTACCGTGTTTTGTTTCGAACAAAAGTTGAAGTTTAATATGTGCGAAGAAATGCGTAAGGTGATGTGCTGAGACGTCAAGCGCGAAACATGATGTATGCAGTTTACTGTCTCTTCAAGGGAGCAGATGCAGGCCACCCTATTTTCGGCGTTGCCAAACATTCAACAGCGAACACCGTCAGCTTGTGACATCGCAGTCGAAACAGATGGACGCATTTTGAAGACTGCCAAATCTTCTCTTGCTGCTTCGAGATCCGTGCTTCTGATATCATCTGGGAAACACTACCCGAAATTACGCCTGGGGAATAAATCTGGACGATTTCGACAAAACGACTGCATTAGAATTTCACGATCGGGATGAATACACAATAGCAGAAAAATCAACCCATATGTTGCGAAAAGACATCGAATATAATGGAAGTGTGAGGTCGATACATAGCATTTTAAAATCTATAGGTTTTGAATATGGTAAATTAAAGAATGGCAGAAAATTCCTCACGGAACGCAGTGACATTGTAGAAGCTCGCATTAGGTTTTTGAGAGAGATGCACGAGATTCGCACTCGGGAACCGAACACGTGCATTATTATTTGGATGAAACCTTGATAAACCAGAACGATTCCAGAACTTATTTCTGTCAAACTCGGTTCGGAGCAGGGGGATTGCAAGCGCCTGTAGGAAAGGGGGCGCTGCTTGCTGTTTGCCAGGCACGGTCCGCCGAGACTGAATTCATACCTGTGGCAAAACTTGTTTTCCCCTCCAAAAATTCAGAGTGTGGATAACCAACATAGTGCGATTTTTGTAACTTTCCCCTCGAGCCCCTATGGCCAAGATGGAATATCACACGGCATTTCGTGTCTTTCTCGCTCGTGCAGCTAGATGTCGCATGATCGCAAACACTGCGATCGCGGTCAAGCGATATCTAGCTGCACGACTGAGAAAGAAGATTTTCTGAAGGAACAATTGAGAAACTATGGTGAATACGAGTAAGTTCGTCTGAAGAGAGTAGCGATGACAGTGACAGAACAGTGCAACGAAAAAGACAATGTCCCACTCGATTTGTAAATAAAATATAATATTATTTTGTATTTGAGATAATTTATTTCACTTTAAATGATATGTAGATACGAATCTTATCGATGCATGACTGAGCTGTATTTGCTGCCTTGTACATCCTCAACCCCGTATTACCTTTAAATGACAAGTTAATTCATGCATATGTTCTTATTTTATTTATTACATATTTTTATCAAATTAAGTAAAAAATGAAAAGCCACAAATGGTAACGTCTGATTCACTGTCAACAGATATTGCGTTTACTCCCATGATCGCCATATGAAATTTGAGTTGGGGAGGGAGAGGGGGCAAAGGAAAATGTATTCTAACTTACACCATTCTAAAGGTGAAACTTAAAAAAAAAACAAGTCTTGCACTTAACATTACCTTACACATTATTTTCAAATTAAAGTATTTACTAAATATTTTATGTATTATACTAGTATTTTATTTGTTACAATTGTAATTTAATGAGATAATATTATTGCAACTGTGCCAATTACTAATAATAAAACAAAAATGACTTTCAACGCAAATTGTTTTAAAAACTCGTCAGAGATATTCTTCGTAAAAAAATAATTGTTCTCATTTGTTCTCGCCTCTAATTGTTCTCAGTTTCTGGAGGCAGGGAGGTCCCAATGTCGAGTCTAACGGAGAGAGAAAGAGAAAGAAAGAGTAACTTTCTAGGCATCTAAATAAAAATATGCTCTCTCCTTCTCCATCTCTCTCTGCCTGTCTCTCTGCCTCTCTCTCTGTCTCTCTCTGTTCTGTCTGACTGCCTGTCTCTCTGTCTCTCTGCGCGGCCATAGGACGTCCAGTTTGGCGGCTAGTATAATTATGGCATATTTTTACTTCTAATATTTATTATTATTATTATTATTGTTTTATTGTTGTATACTTTGATTTATAGTGGCACCTCAAGGTCACGAGCTGGAAAGAGAGGGGGACGTCATCCAATCGGTAGCTCCTGAACCAAAAATGAAAATCGTAACGAAGCTCCCGATTGGATCACAGTGGCCCCCTCTCCGACCAGCTCGTGGCGTTGAGGGGTCGCTTTCTTAAAATGGAGTATAGTCGAGAATTGCTTTAGCCAGCCCTCTCAGGAATTGGTTACTCTCTAACCAGAAATAAGCAATCCGATATTGTAGTAGATTTACAGTTACTGAAGTAATAGTTTCATTTCATGTTAATTAAGTTGAAGTACTTAGTAGCAAGTCTTCTTTTCACTTTTTGTGCATTGAAGTGCCAAAAGTCCTAGAAACGTTTGCACCGGTAGGATTTAATTTTTCATTGAAATTAACGACTTTTTAAAATTTCAAGAGTGTTAAGAGTAGATGTTGTTTCTTTGAAATCCATATAATCCTCACTTTATAATTATCGGAATATAATTTTCAAAAAATTCAAAATAAACACGCATAATAAATTGAATTCATATAAGAATGTCAAAGAGAACCCATTTTTCTTCGATTTTTACATTATGGATTTTACCAGAATTCTCAATATGAATTAAAAATAATTGAATTTATGCATTTAAATTCGAAGAAACACGCGAGCATGTGGAGTTTTTGAAGAATGCTTTACATCGAACTCATTAATGGTTCGGAGCTCTCGTTGAACGATCGAACAAATAAACGGTTAAGAGAACCTTTGATGAAAGGTCGAATAAATAACGATTTGAGCATACGGAGCGTGGAACAAATGAAAGGTTCGGATCCATTGGTGAACAGAAGAGCAAATGGAATATTGGGAAACGTTGATAAACGGCAGAACAAGTTAAAGTTTTCTGAGCCCTTGGGGGTCGACCACATGTTACGTAGTGCTAGGGGGGGGGGGCTTGAGGCAGCTTTGCGCTGCATTACACAGTAGAGAGGTGTTAGCTTAGTGTTACGTCAAGTTGATTTTTTTTGTTTTCAACATTTGCTTGGATAATTGGTTCTTTTCCACCACATACTAAAACATTAAGATATTAACAAACTAAATTAAACATATAAATAAATTAAATAAATTATCATGTAATTTTTATAATAAATGGAAATATATTAATCAATGATACATTGATTGAGCCTGTCAGATTACGAAGAAAAAATTTAATAGTCTCTCGTCCGCGCATAATTGTCTCTTGCCCAAACATCATCCACGGCGGGTGCGCGGCTTCTTGTCACAAACTGTCTCGCCCATCCATCCTTCCTTCACTGAATTAAACACATAATTTCAATTATATTGTTAGGTACGGTAAGCATCACCAACTAATTCGAACTTTAATGATCATAAATTTTAATACATAACACAAATAAAATTAATAAAAATTGTTTTTATTGTTATATATTTTCACTTTCTGCAAATGGGGAGACGTTTCGTCACAAGCATTACGTAATTATTGGGGGGGGGTTCAAACGTGCATTGCAGTTGCGTTACAGGGAGGGGAGCGGGGATATTCAAATACTTAAAATGTGGGTTACGTGGTTTATGGACAGCCCCTTGATGAATGGCTGTCGATTCGGATCCCTTGGTGAATGTTTGAACACAAATGAACGGTCCCGATCTCTCGATGAACAGTTGAACAGATCCCCTGATGGAAGTTGGCAACCCTGCCCTGGCTCTTTAATCCAGAGGCCCTCGACCGACGCTGTGCGTGGCCGTCGATTTCTATCCGGCGTTCGCAGAGCCTTCGCAGGGTTTTTCTGCCATCCGCCCCTCCCCATCTGCCCATCCCTCCGCTCCCCCCTCCCCGTCCCGCCCCCGCCCCGCCCCGTGGAACCTCCCGGCGCCCAGCGGTCGATAATTGGCTAACTGGCTTAATTCCGTTATTGGCGGGCGGCGAGAGCAACCGCCTACCTGATTGCCCCGATAATTTGATCTGCGCCGTCCAAGAGCGCGCCGCGTCTCCTGGAGATGGCGCGGGGAGCACGGGGCCTCGAGCGCCGAAGGGAAGAGAACTGCGAACGTGGATTGCAGGTACGGCGACTGGTTCTATTAGAATTGCTCTCATCAGCAGTAGCAGCATCTTTTTTTAAAAATTCGTTGCGTCTTCGTCGACGCAACGTGTCTCTACACTGCGATTTTTCTAACTCTGCCTCTCGAGCCCCTACGGCCACGACGGAATACCACACGGCATTTCGCGTCTTTCTCGGTCCTGCCGCTAGGAGTGGCATGATCGCAAGCACTGTTTGATACGGTCGCGATCATGCGATACCTAGCGGCGCGACTGAGAAAGACACGAAATACCGTGACATATTCCATTGTGAAGACTGGCCTTGAGAGGCAGAGATAGAAAAATCGCTGTATAAACCCTTGTTTGACGTTGAGCACCTGACATGGAGTAATCTCCCGTTAAGTTTTTCTGTAGGGAGGGGTCATTTCTCGTCACGTCGCAGTCTGTGCCTTTCATCCCTTCGGCCTGGAGCTCGGCGCAGTCAGTACGGAGATATTACTATAAGAAGGGACCGCTTTGACAGCTACTGCTTTTACACTGCTGGCAATATATTACTCCTTCACTTTACATTTGCAGACGGAGCACTGCAATCTGTTTACATGAAGTCACCGCCGACTGAATGAGAAACGCGCGTCTGCAGTGGATACTGACCGTTTAATATGATATAGATGGCGGTGAGCAGCACACAAAACCCCAGTGGGGCAAGAACATAACAATTAAGCAATAGATAAGTGCAAAGAAGAAATAAAAATATTGTACGTGAATGTTGTGAATAGCGTGTGGTGTGATCTATTTTATTGTATATTATAGTAATCATTTAAGAACGCGACTCCAGCTCACTGTCAGAAAAGCATAATTCGTCAGCTGTATCCGTAGCGCTTGCGCTGCCTTCGGAGACAGGTGATTGGTCAGATGCAGACATCGGGCCATTCATGTATTCTCGGTTGTGTGTTCGGGCCTTCGCTTTCAAAACAACATTAGTTCCTAATTCTGCCGTCTGCAAATGTGAAGTGAACGAGTAATAACTGCAAGTTACGTCCATGCACTCATTCTGTCAGTGCGTGTCTTAGGAGTTGGCTCATTTGCAAATGGCTTCATCACCCTCTTGCAATGTCATCGCCCAGCATTACGTATATTTTTTTGTCGACCTGTCAAAGTGGTCCCTTCTTACAGAAACTCCTCTGTAACCCGGGTTCCCAGACGGTCACCCGCCTAAGAATCCACGGTGACTAGGGCTGATTAACTTCAGTGAATTCGGCTAACGACGTCGGCGTCCTTTACGATTTAGGTATTTTCTTGATCCCGTCTCATTCCATCACTTTCTCGACCTGATATTTCTCTTTCCTTTTGGTTTATAGATATAGAAATAAGGTTTATTCTACAATTGGGCTGACGTTGCCCGGTGGCAGATTATACTTCAGAGCTTGCTCTGGAAGTTTGTCTTGCGGCGTTCTTTTCATATGATCTTGGTATTGTTGTTTGTATCTAGTTTTATTTTCTCGTGCACTGCTTCATTTGGCCCTTATTCTTTTCTTATATCTATATTTCTTATTTTTTCTCAATACACTACCCTCTACTCCTTTCAGAAATCTCATTTTTGCTTATTAAACCCTTTTAAAACTTGTTTTTTACTCAATAGTGATTTTGAACTCATACTTTAGTAGAAGATCGTAGAACAGCTATCAAATCTACAATTGAATTGGTAGTATGAACAAAGTATGACAGGAAATTTGCAACCTAATACTTCTAGAATTAACATCTAATATCTTTTGTACAGTCTACATATCTCAGGTAACATTTTACAAGTCTTAGAATTGCCTTTCAAATATTTTTAGAGTAACTTCGAATTGAAATATTTGGTTATGTAGATTTCAAAATTAAAATATTAAATACGTAAAATAAACAGGTCAGTTGTATCCTTAAATCTAAATGAATAGTTCCAGAATGCCATTAGTATGCTTGCGCAAAGTATATGAGGTTTTCATTCATTTCCTGACCTTCACTCGGAACTAAAGAGCTTGGAGCAACAAGCAAGGTTTCTGTCTCTGGGACCCCTGACTCTCCTAATCCAAAGACTGTACTTTTTGTTTTTTCTCTAAACCAGTGATGTCAAGGTTGATGCTACCATCGGGAGTCCGTGGTACGGGTATCACGAAGAAATCACTCATCCACGCAGTAGATCACCTCGCCAGAAGAGAGCAGTAGGTAGCCAAAGTCGCCCTGAACGCTTTTACGCTTTACACATAAAATACGATAAGGCAAGATTTAGATAAATAAATGTAAGAACTTTTTATTTTTATTTATATATTTTTATTTTATTTTTCTGTGCGTATCATTTGTTTCTACATGCTATTCCACCACTACGGAAAACAGCGGGGTTCCTGCAGATAATTTCCTTTCCCAACGCTAGTTGCTCTGAGAAACTCATGGCATGGTGAAAACGGTTTTATGGAGCGTGCCACTGTCATCAGTAGGTGACCTTAACTTCACTGCTCTAAACCTTACAATATAATTTCAGAACAATTCCCTTGCCATTAATCGAATTCAGCAGAACAGACGTCATTAAATGAAGTAACTTAAACTATGAGTACCAATGCTCTACGTGAAATTTTGAAACAAGAATTAAATTGACAACGACATTTTCTCAAATGAATTTCCATTACGTTGTTTAAATTCTAATAATTGTTTACATCCGTAATTAACAACAATTTATTTGAAAACTATGCGAAATAAATTATTTCAATCTGAATACTAAGTTTTACAATTAACTTTGAAAATGTTGTTAAAAAATGAAGTAAAACTTAAACAAATTTACCATTGCTTTCAATACTCTACTTTCTTGGTACTGGTCATCGAAATGAAACCTTGAACTGGTAATAGTTCTCGTGCAAAGAGTGGTAAGATAATATTGAACGTGCAGGGCTGTGTAATTTTGCCTCACTCCAATGCAATATTTATGGAAAATATTTGGATAGTAATCACAACGGACATTTCGTTGATTTAGTCGAATACATCTTTTTTTCTTCAAATGATATGTGACATGCATAGCTATGCAGACAGTGATGGACGATTCTGATACTTATCGTGACAGTTTTGGGCGAGTTGTGTCATTATCAGCTTAACATTTGTGATCGACTAATCATACTACGTCAAAACAAAAATGAAACATTAAAACGCGTATGCGAAGTGCAGAGAAAATTTATTTGGAACATAGTGTAATTCTTTTTTATAGGCCAGCGGACGAAATTGCACCAATAATTGCGAATTTTCATGCATATTGTTGTAATGAATGTTATTAGTGCATATAATGAAAATTAAGTGACAAAAAATAACTTAAGTAAATAGCATGAAAAATATTGGGTATCACAGGTATCGAACTTATATCTTCTATGTTATCCGTTTTGTTACCCGCGTCTATTGCACGTGATAATGTGGTGTAGAATTCCTGCTCACGTGTGACGTGGTTATGAACAAACTTCAATTAATTTATGCTTTAAAATGGTTATGAACAAAATTTAATTAATTTCAGAATAATATTTATTTTAAATACGTAACGAATATTGCGTCCAGATGTCTTTCGCAGAACTTGCTTCTAAGAATGTGTGCTTTTGACGTTTGGTAGAACTTTCTCTTGATCTTCTGGTAACATATTTCTCCACGTTTCTCTTCACTGTTAACGGTCGCTCGTCCGTCGTCCCATATCCTCTCATCTCTTCCCTCACTCCGTTTTGTGTTTTTCTGCAAGAAAAAAACAGCTGTATCCCGTTGGTTCTTCTTCACACGTGTTCCGTCATTCTCCGCGACATCTCATTTCCTCTTCTACTACGTTCCTCCCCTTCACCTAACCGCCCTGTGTCGCGTCGGTCTCCTTTCCTCCGCCCTTCTAAATCTCACCTCTCTGCACTTGACGGCGCTCCCATACAGCTCTCCCCGCCGCCGCACCGCGCGGTCCCCGGTGACCTGGCGAGGCCCCCGTAAATATTTGCTTCGGCTGCTCCACGTGACCCCAAGGGCGCCGCGGAGCTGCGCGGAAGGGTCCGGGGCGACGCGAGCGGGCGGCTGCGTCGAAATGCGAGGGTGCGCTAGGGAAGGGCGGGAACAGCAATGGTGTGGAGTCCGTGCTGTAGGCCGACTCAGGGAAATGAGGGAGCTGGCTGGATGATTGGGAAGCCTGTGTGCAGAGGGGCGTTCGACAGCTCGCTGCCGTTGCCAGCCTTCCTACCTCACCGCGTGCTGCCTTACACTTCTCTCCATCGCCTCTCGCACCCACACACAATGATCCACCTCTCCCACCCACACCTCGCTCCGTCCCTTCCCGCCTCGCCTCCTTACATCCGCCCGTTCCCTGTTCAAACCTCGCCCGTCCCACGTCGCCCGGTCTTTCCCCACTTTTGCCCCACCTCGCTGTACCTCACCCCGTCAAGCCCCGCTTTGCCTTCCCTTACACTCGCACCCTCTCCTCGCATTGTACCTCACCCGCCTCGTCCCGCCTCGTCCCGCCTCGTCCCGCCTCGTCCCGCCTCGTCCCGCCTCGTCCCGCCTCGTCCCGCCTCGTCCCGCCTCGTCCCCGCCTCGTCCCGCCTCGTCCCGCCTCGTCCCGCCTCGTCCCGCCTCGTCCCGCCTCGTCCCGCCTCGTCCCGCCTCGTCCCGCCTCGTCCCGCCTCGTCCCGCCTCGTCCCGCCTCGTCCCGCTCGTCCCGCCTCGTCCCGCCTCGTCCCGCCTCGTCCCGCCTCGTCCTTCCTGCTCCACTGTGATCTGCTCCATGATTCTGTCATCTCTCCCCCCCCCCGGCCCCGCCATCGTCTACCAACCCTCGCTCCATCCCACCCTGCGCTGCTCTGCCACGCTCCGCCCTGCGCTACTCAGCTTAGCATCACTCCGGCCTTCCCCTCCTCCGCCCACCCTGCGCCCCCTCCCCCCACGCTCCGCCCCACTCCGCGAGGGCGAAGACCGCGCGCAATCAGGGAATGATCAATTTTGGAGCACCCAATCTCCCGGGAGCGCGCGGCCGCCCGCCCCCACCCCCGCCCTCGTCCCCGCCCTTCAACTTCTCCAAAACCACTCCAGAGCTTCAGGTGTATTTTGTCCTCTGGGGCTGTGTTTTGCGCTTGGGCGTAATTGTGGCTTTCAGTTGCTCCACTGTCGCACTCCCGCTAAACGCAAGTAGTGGCGGCCCTCTCCTTATCGGTTTGCGGGTGTATTGCGTCTTTCGTAACTACGATTTGAAGTTCACTCCTTGCTGTAATTAATATGCTTTCGTTATGGGCGTTATTATGGCTAATTCTCTTCTTGATAGTTTTTTGCAAACTATATCCGATTGAACTTTGGATTTCGTCTGGAACTTTGGATCGACCATCGTCCACAAGTCGTCGCTAAGGGAACAGCTTGCTCTTCATTTACGGTGATATAGTAATTATATATAATTCACACGAAGTTAAAACTCATTTTTCTTCCATTTGTTTGTATACCATTCCACAACAAAAGCGTTGCAGTTTATTATTAGCTTACATCCATCTGATGTGTGGAGAATGGCATTATCTACTGATCTGTTTGGGTATCGGACAGCAAAATCGAATTTTCACCCTCGCTTTCATGAACATGCCATCGAAAGTAACAGATTGGATTTGCAAATGTAACCGGCTACTTGTTTCAGGAAATGTACAACGGATCGCTAAATTTCGCTGGAAACCCTTGAATATGGAATTTATTTACAACCAGCTCATCGTTTTATATCCGGCTTTACAACGGTATTTACATGGTAGGGAATAGAGAGCCACCGAAGTTCCATTTCACGACCTTTCTCGGTCGGATTGGAAGTTCGCATCTACGTGATCAGTGTAATAAAGTAGAACAGTATATGTGTTTATTATATAACTTAAAGCATACATGGCCGAAGCATCGACCTAGCCGTAGTAGGAAGACCGGTACCCGGGCGCTAGCCCCTTTGTCAGTCTGGACTACTACCTAACAAATTCACTTTGAGGGAAAAAAAAGAAGTGGTGTACAAAACTCTTTACACAAACAGAAAAGCTGAAAGAAACGACAAATATAATTGTCAATATTGAAATACATTAATTATTATGTTACATTCAATGAAAATTTTACATTTAATTTTACAAACTAGCATTTTACATTTACACAAATTAATAAAGAAAAACAGAATGCAATACGTATATATGAAAAACTTTCAACGTGATGGGTCTCCTTTGGTCTGAACATGAATCGCCAAAAATGAATATTGAATGCAAGACTGTTTTGTTGCTTCGAAGTCACCATGCCATCGACAGCATTTGAAGTTTTTACTTTCAAGTTAATTACTGTTCTTTGATTTGTTAGATAAGACATGTCTCATTCTGTGTCTAATTTCATTATTTGTTGATGAATTCAGCGTTTTAATGTCACATTTTCGTTGAATTTTTGGTAGCTGTGTTACACTGTTGTTGAAATTCTGAAAGTAAAAATGTATGTAAGTGTAAATGTTATGTAAAAGTAAATATATGTGTTTTTCGAAAACGTTCAAGCCCAGTGTTAAATGCGGGCTATTCATTTTTAACGGAGGTAATTTATAATAAAATGTAGAGTACTGCCAATTAAGGTGACTATAACTATACACGCATTGGCCCACGAGATAAAGTACAATATTGTTACTGGCTTATTAATAATATTGCTTAAAATTATACAATATAAACGGTAACTAATGAATGATTATCATTATTAAATAAATAAAATTGTCGGTTTGGATGCTCGGAGTTGCCTGTAACAGTACTGAAAGACTGATAGCACTGAAACACAAACAAACATACCCTTCGGTTGCTTATTGTGCAGAGTACCGTCTGCCGAAGGAAGCGTAATGATTCTAAGTGATAGTGCAATTGAAGGATTTTTGCAAGAACCAAACTAGTCCCAATTCGAGGAATTTTCAGGAGGCACAAAAACCTTCATACCATATACATGCATAGTAATACATTTACGATTTTCCTCTGCTTTATATCTTTCAATGAGTTTGGCATTTGCCGCAAGGCATTGTCCCAGCAGATAGTTGTATGAAATAACTTTGTGAAGTATCTCAACAACAAAAATTTTGGAAATAAACAATTTTCTTACACAGCAGATTAGCGCTTTACAAGAGTGCTTTGGCATTAATTACAAATAGCTAACTTGTCGTTAATCTTAATACTAGCTAGGCCATTCCCTCTGGAGTCTTCAATTTAAATTTTCAAATTATGTGGTTGGGTGATTTTGAGGAATGATAGACGGGTAGGAATTACCAGTCAAAATATAGAAATTTTGACTTTTGGTTCTTGTAAGACAGCCTTCAACAGAGGAGTAAACATTCAAAAAGTAACATGCCTATTTGATAACAATTGCGTTCTTTCTTGATTTTACCTAGAATTGTTTTTCCAGAAAATAAAACGTGATGTCTTAAAGGACATTAAGTACACTGTCAGAAATTACATTAAATTTAATGTAGTTTAATGCACTATTTTACATTAATGTAATGCACGTGTACATTAAAACGATATTAATGTGCATGTACATTAAATTTAATGTTTACTATTGTGATGGAACTGCTCACAAAATGGAGGCGCCGACACACTTATGGTGTGACAGTCGTCCCAAGTCGCAGGAGGGGACACGCGCTGAATTTATTTAATAAGGGCGCCAAGCGCATGCCCACTTACATGCTTAATGTCGCCGGGCGTTGAGCGTCTCAGGGGTGAGCGCCCTGGGTCCGAAGGGTGTTGCATTTGGTGGTTTCTTAAGATTTAGAATAATAACACTTTGCTATGGTATTAATTGGTTCACCCGACCAAATGGCGGGGGGACTAATTTATTCAAAAAATTAAACGAAGAGAAACTGTTCAGGTTGATGCTGGGTTGTTGTCACTTTAGTAGCCGATTAATGAATGATGGTGATGACAAATTACAATCTGTGATGTTAGATGGTAATGTCACCGCGACTGGATTGCTCGCCGAGCGAACGGAGAAGTGTAGTCGGATCCCTCAGGATGGCGACCGCCGGAACGTTGCAAGGTTGGCCTCCGATTGCCTCCGGGGTGATGACTCCGGCGGACGGGACGTCGGCGGTGGATGACCGGGGCGGTGGCGACGCGATGCTCGCGCGCCGTCTCAGGCCGTCACACGACACCTGGACCGCGTATGACGCTCGAAGCCAAACTTTGGCTATTCGGAATTAATTCCGTGAAGACCGGGCAAGTTTCGCAGTGGTCGGCTCAGTGTGTGCCTTACCCACTGCTGCTGTTCCCTTTCTCACGCAGGTTTCATTATACTGACTAATATTCGGTGGTTTTCTTAACTACCACGGTTAATCTACTCAAAACTTTACCTTGTTGGTTTCTATCTCCATACGACTTCTCCTGCACGACCGTCCTCTCTAGCGTCTGTCGCCCGTCCTCCTCTGCTCGCCTCTCCCGCCCGTCTGTCGTCTCTCGTTTTCTCGAAAAAATCTCAAAGTGCTCACGTGCTTCCTGCCTAGTGATTTTATTGGTCGGATTTGAACTTCTCGAACCTTCTATTTCATCAACGGTGCCTTCTGGTTGTGTCATTGGCCGGCATTGTTAGGCCGGAGGAGCGCGCACGTGTCCCTTCTGCTTTGGCATGTGATGATTTTATAGGCTTTTAGAGGATTATTGAGCCGGGTGCGATCGCCAAGTCGCTAAAATGGTTGTTCCGGCTGTCGATCATCCAGTATTGTTGGACAAAAGGGTAAGATTTATTGGTTAGGGGCTTCTGGAGAACTTGGGCCGTTGGGCTGAACTAAATCGGGTCGCGGTGGAGCGCGTGGCCCTTTCCAACTTCCGGTAATTGTTTGGCGTGACGCGGGGGTGAGGAGGGTGCGATGGTCACCCGACGCATCGCGGTATTGTCAGAAAAAGGGTATAATTGATAGTTGAAAGTTTATGGGGGGCTTGAGCGGCTGGGCATATCTAATTCGAGGGCGCGTAGTTCTTTCCTGCCGTCCGGTAATTTGGCGTGACGCAAGGGTGGAGGACTGCGATGGTCCCCGACACATCGCATTACCCCCCCGTACAATGAGATTAAAAAAACGCATGGGACATGTTTTTTTTTAATCTAAGAACAAAAAAAGGACATTTACAAAAATAGATGATAAATAAATTTGGGGAGCATGTGCCGACAGATGAAGCGGTGAAAACACAAAAACCTGGCATGTCCAGAACGAAAATTAGGGGTTTCAATGACAACTCTAACATGATAAGACAATACTAGTTAATTAAGCAAAAGGATAAAATTAATGAAGAGGAACAACACTAAAGCTATCTCTAAAAAACTAGATGACCAATAAATTTAGGACACAAAATCTTTAAGAAGTAATACAAACACATTAATGATAAGAAAATGAATGAAAATAATCTTTATCATTTTTCAAAATAAGAAATGGTGGTGGGCCATTAGCAACACCTACTCAAACTAAGAGCAAAGCACTAAGCACTAATAAGTAATTAAGAAGATAACATAGAGGGATAATTGGAAACAAAACTTAGAAAGACTGGCAAAATGAAACAATGGGGTACCTAAAACTAGTTAAACGCTACTGCAAATTGAATAATTGTGCAAAGTGAAGAGCCAAAAGTGGGAACCCTGTTAATCATTATTATATTTGACGCTCTTTTAATACGATTTTAGAGGTATAAAAACAAGTGGAATAAATGCGACATTTGCAAAATAATAGATAAGCATAATAGTCAACAGTGGCCAAATTATTTAAAACACAAGAGGAGGAAACAAAATATCAACACGATGGAGAATTGAAAATAGAATGGTAGACGTGAGAAAACAACAATGAATTAAACAAAGGACTTGGGTTGCAAAAACATTAAATTCATAATATCAGAATGGAGCTCGTTTCATTAATTAAAGTCAATGGCTATAACTCTCGTCAACTCTCGACAGAGTATATCTAAGGGATATCTGAATTATTTCTCTCTCTTTTAATCAACAACGACGTTCACTTATAACAATCACTTAACCAAAGCATTGAAGTAGTAGCGAACCCACGAAATTAATTAATAATAAGACGTGCCAGGGCAACCGGGCTGGATCCACAAGAATATAATTAAAATAAGGTTACCTAATCAGAGCGACATAAATGAGGGCTTTTATTCTTTCAGCCAATTAATCTAGTTTAATCTCTGAAAGGAACAAGGTTATAAAAATTGTGAGGACCAACCTCGGAACCATCTGTGCTACGTAAAGTGCAAGCGTTGGGGGCTACAAGCCTCATAATTTGGTAAGGACCTACAAATAAAGGAAAGAATTTACTAATAAGGCCTTCAGGCTGATTAGATACTCTGAGAGCTTTGATTAAAACTTTATCGCCGACTTTAAATAAATGGGTTTTACTCTTCTGGTGTTGTTTTCTCGTATCACCAGCTTTCTTTAAATTTGAGAGAATAATTTGACACCGATCCTCAGGGGAAATTGGAATTTGAGTGGCCATTTTTGCTAAAATAGGAAACAATGGTTTCGGCTTCTTATTGAATTGAGCCTCGAAAGGTGTAAATCTGGAAGATTCATGGGGGATGTGGTTAAGCCACGTATTAATCTTCGGTAGTAAATCGGGCCAAGCGGTATGCTTGTGAGACACATAAACCCGAAACAAACGTGATAATTCTTTCATGACTCTTTCGCTTGGGTTTGATCTCGGTGACCTAATAGAACGAAGATTGTTTGGACACCTAAATCATTTAGCGATTGCTGCCAAAGGTCACTCGTGAACTGCGTGCCATTGTCACTGAGGACACGCTGATACGTCCCACATTCTTTGAAGAAACCTTGCACTAGGTGTTTTAAACAGGACTTTGCAGTAGGTTTAACAATAGGAAAACACTTAACATATTTAGTAAACACATCTATTACTTAAAAATATGGTCCGAAATGTGTTCCCATTTATTCCGGACCTGAGCGGTTTAACGGCCTCTGGGTGGTTGACCTGGGGCTGTCGAAGGCGGCGCTAGAAGGGGCGCGGTTTGGCCTTGACCGGCATTGAAGGGAGGCGGAAAACTGGTCGGCGCCGGGGGGGAGGGGGCGGGGGGAAAGTGCGGCGAAGGGCCGTGGTTAAAAGGACGCTCTTGACCTTGCGAATGGCGTGGGGGAAATCCTCGATTCTGATTATTATTATTGCCATTACGTGGGCGTGAAGAGTTTTGACTCTGATTTTGATAAGAAGCGAATTGCACATTCGTTTGGTCGAAATCGCCCAATAAGATCTGAAATTGCTCAAGATCTTTTACAAAACTAGTTTTAAGGAGGTTTTGAATGACATATGGATAATGACGAGTTAATAGCCACATATATTTCGTCGTCAGGGGGAGTAGGTTCGCATTGTTTAAGTAGGGCAATGCGAGACACTGCATAATCCCGCATAGACATGTTACCATTCTGGTCCCATCTACCTTTAGCCAAATCCATTTTAAAATTGTATTGGGTGTTTCTATCCCAAAACGATTAATAAATTTGGAACGAAAATCCTGAAAATCAGCCGGAACTGGTAACAATGTTTGGAACCATTCTTGGGCATGGTCAACCAACATTTGGGCTATAACCTTCGGTTTAGAAGATTCAGGAATGTGTCTCGCTAAAGCAAAATAATTTTCAACATTACGTAAGAACGTAATGGGCTGTTCACCGCGATTACCAGAGAATTTTAAATTTGGAGGAATTGACAGTGGCATAGCATTAACCGGGAAAGCTGAAATAGTCTTTTCCGCTACTTTAATTTCTAGTTCGTCTATTTTGACTTCGATTTCTTTCCGTTCCATTTCCGCCTGTGCCTGGATAACTAATTTTGCTGTTTCAATTTTATTGTTCAGGGAGTCGTGAAGTCCTTCAATCTTATTGTCAACACCTTTTAGTTTCTTAGTCACCTCGCCTTTCAAGTTGGAAATTTTGGATTCATTGTCTTTAAATTTATCACGAGCCCAATGTCCCAAATTTAATTGCTTTTCTGAAACGGTTGCAATATCCTTGTTTATGCTGTCTTTAAATTCTGTCATTTGTTGAACTGTTTCAGACTGGAGCGATTCGCATTTCTTTAGTTGGCCTGTTAAATGTTCTTTGATGTCAGAAATTTGCGTAGAATTATTTTCAACAGCAGAGGCGAGAGAGGCGATTTTAGTGCTCTGTTTATCGACCTTTGAATTAACCGAATTTAGTTGTTGAGACACCTCACTTTGAAAAAGGGTGAAATTAGTGAGGTGTTCGTCTAATCTACTATCAAGGGCACAAAATTTCGAATCAAATCTGGAATTCAAGTCCTGAAATTTAGAATTTAATTCTTGACGCTGTTCGTCAAATTGTGATCGAAATTGACAAAATTCTTGACGCTGTTCGTCAAATTTTGCGATAAGAGTGCTGAAAAATTGAGACATTTGGTCTGAGGGTGGCGTCGGAGCGGCCGCGGCGAGGGTAGGTCCGGCCTCGGCGGTACTCGTCTCGAGTACCTGCTCTAAAGAACCCCGACAGTAGGGGCGAGAACAGCTGGGGGCGTGAGCTCGGCAGGCGCGTCGGCGTTTGCGGGAGCGGGGTCAGAAACCTCGGGTTTTGAATGGGATTATTTTCAGCCATCGTGGAGCGAGCAATCCTCGAAGTGACGTAAGTACGATAATGACGCCTACAGCGCGTTACACATGATACACAATCAAACACAATAAAAAGAAAAGTACAAAACACACACAATGAAATGTTAGAGGATAACACTGAGAAATAAACATAAAATTTCAATAGAAAGTAAACACTATTAGTAAACATATAATTGTTACGTGACGGAAATAGCACGTATAATGAAAAAGGAAAAAAATAAAATAGAGTTCAATTAACCACACTTAAACACTATATGACGCATTAAGAAATTGTAAAAAGAAAATAACAATAAAATGAAATAATGCGTCTGAAAAGAGAGTGAAATGTTCTTATAAATACACTTTGGGCTTTCTAATTATGAAATCACTGTAATACTCTGAGCATTCACTGATACAAAATATGTAAAAATTACCGGAAGTTCAATATAAAATTTAAGTCTCACACGCAAGCAAAGTGATTGAAAACTCATAAAATACAAAATATCAAAAGAAACACACATTAAAACCAAATTCAATCTTTCACTTGGGCAATAATTGAGCAAGCGTAAACGGAAATTGATAAGAAAGATTAGTGAGTTCAATAAGAAATACCACAGGTGGCGAGTAACAACAAAAGTAAAATACTTGTTAAAACCGACGTAGTGTGTCAATTTATCTCTGCACGCTGCACAAGGCAAATTATACTTGAAAAAACAAACGAGTTGGGCTGACCATTTTATGAGATTGCCCGCTACACAAGT